>PVJC01036921.1:0-17488 GCA_004026665.1 Murina feae | reverse complement strand
CCGAGCCTCAGATGTGGCTGGGGGCAGGTCCCCAGTGGTGACACACACACATACACACACACACACAAAAGGCGCCTGGCAGACTGGGGCCATCATAGGACATCCACTGAGGGGTCCCAGACTGTCAGAGGGCACAGGCCGGGCTGAGGGACTCCCTCCACCCCGAGTGCACAAATTTTTGTGCACCGGGCCCCTAGTATATATATATATTCAAAGAATAATATGTACATACTTATTCAGACAGCAAACATCCAAAGCAGAATGAAAGCTAACATTCTATCATCTGTGATGTTTAGTTTATCATCTAAATAGAGATGAAATCTTTTTAAGAAAGATGCACAGCACTATTAATAATTTTCCTGGGATGACAGACATTAATCAGAACTCACTTGGGCAAACTAGGATATGTGATTACACTCTGTCATTATACTGACATGTATTTTAAAAATAAACATAATGTTTTAATTGATTGTATATATTATTTTAAAAATCGAAATAATTTATAAATGGTGAAAGAGTTAACTGGAGAACACAAGGTTTGAGCCTTACAAAATTTAACAAATGGAAAAGGGAAAGCTCATTCTGTTAGCCTAAGCCTTGCACAACATTCTCCCCTTGAGTGGTTATTTTACAGAAATTCCTGAAGACCATCACCCCTGCACAGCACCCAAGAAAGGACGTCTGGTACCAGCAGAAGAACAAAGGACAAGTTCATAAAACTTCGGTGGGGGCACGGTCCTGATACCTGGGTCAAGTCTGCAGCTCTCCTTGAGCATGAACAGCCTGCTCCCTCCTCAATTCACTGCTGGCTCTTTCTTGAGTTAGATCACCTGGACCCAGGGGACAGGAATAAATATCATTTTCATTACACTGAGCCTTGAGTTCATTCTGTGTGACCCGGGCACAACCCCAAACCTTTCAAATGGTATATGTAGAAGAGTATTTCTTCAGCCCAGCACATTGCCAGCTCACATCCCACTGTAGGCAACAACTTTCATTGGTGTTTTCTACAACTTTGAAGTGTTTCTTCATGCAAAAACAAATAAATATAAATATTCTTATAGGTCTGAAGGTCATTGCATATCATTGCAGAAACTGACTTTTGGTAAACACCTCTGTGGTGTCCCATTGTGTGTTTATTCCTTATTGAGAGGTCCATGGGTTGCTTCCAGTCCTACTACTACAAACAGAACTACAATGAATATCTTTTTTAAAAACATATATTTGGCTCCCTTTACTGTTTACTACCCCCACCTTCCCTCTGGTAACTACCACACTGTGGTCTGTGTCTATATGTTTCAGTTTTACATCCCACATATGAGCGAAATCATATGTTTCTTAGCATTTTCTGACTTACTTCACTTAGCACAATATTCTCAAGGTCCATCCACGTTGTTTCCAGTATTTCATCTTTTCTGATGACTGCGTAGTATTCTATAGTATATATGAATACATCTTCTTTATTCAATCATATATCAAAGGGCATGTTAGTTACTTACAAGTCTTGGCCACCATGAATAGAACTGCACTGAACATAGAGATCATGTATCTTTGAGAATAAATGTTTTCAAAGAGATAACCCAAAATAAGGGTTGCTGGATCGTATGGTAAATCTATTCTTAATTTTTTGAGGTCCCATCATACTGTTTTCCATAGTGGCTATACCAGTTTGCATTCCCACCAGCAGTGAATGAGGGTTTCTTTATCTCCACAACCTTTCCAACATTTATTATTACTTGTCTTATTAATAGCAACTATTCTAACAGTTGTGCAATATAAGTAAATACACACACACACACACACACACACACACACACACACACACTAGAGGCCTGGTGCACAAAATTCATGCAAAGGTAGGGTCCCTAGGCCTGGCCGGCAATCAGGGCTGATTGGGGCCTTCCGCCCTCTGGTGGTCAGCACATGTCATAGCAGGCGGTTGAACTTCCAGTCAGTCAAACTCCTGAGGGGACAAATTGCATATCAGCCTTTATTATGTAGGAGATATATATAGTTTTATATATGTACACATACATATCTACAAAATGAATTATTAGAACTGTGATTGCTAGGCATGAATAAATGTATAATGTGCATAAGTATAGCTAAATTTACCTCCAAATTTATCATGTTATCTTAACTCCTATAAGCACTGTATAAAAATGTGTGCATCTCTGCAAACTTGCCAACAAAATGTGTTTTAAAATTTTGTATCTTTATGAATCTGAAGGAAAGTATCTCAATGTAATTAAAGTTGCATGTATCTTATTATGAGTTATGTTGAATATCTTTTCAGATATTTAAGTTCTCTGTGGTTTTGTAAATACATATATGGGCCAAGCCCCTAGGAACATCCCTCACCCCACTCCAAATTGAGCATTTGAAGATAGAAACTATGTTTTATGCATCTCATACTTTCCATAGTATAAGTGTGGGAAATAGAAAGCATTTAATAATTATATTTAGTGAATAAAGAACAGAATTGCTGTGATTTCTCCTCTCTTCATATTGGTTAAGGTACTTTAGATAACATATTTTCTAACTTTTGGGACACATATTTTTTCTTAAAAAACAATATTACATATAAATACTTCTATAATACAGAATATTTAGATAAAAATGAAAAATCACTTATAAAATTATTTTGAAACAGATTTTCACTTATTATTGCTAATCATTTCCTGTAACACACTTTCCCCCCATCTATTAACAATCATATTGTAAAAGGTTTACTCTCTTGAGATACTACTTTCTTCATTTAGCATTCTTTTTTTTTAAAAAAAATATTTTTTATTGATTTTTTACAGAGAAGAAGGGAGAGCGATAGAGAGTTAGAAACATTGATGAGAGAGAAACATCAATCAGCTGCCTTCTGCACACCCACCACTGGAGATGTGCCTGAAACCAAGGTACATGCCCTTGACCGGAATCAAACCTGGGACCTTTCAGTCCGCAGGCCGACACTCTATCCACTCAGCCAAACCGGTTAGGGCTTCACTTAGCATTCTAACGGAGATGCTTAGTCATCTGTTTTCAGGGATCATTACAAATGGGAGCTGTTTCAAAACACTGGAGACAGAGAACTATTATTTAAATAAAATATGAGTGTGTGTGTGTGTGTGTGTGTGCACACGTGTGAAGTATCAGAAAAGTTTCTCATTTAATTCAGTTAACAAATAGTTATTGAGTCTCTACTTTGTTCAATAAAAATGCTAGGCACTGAATAATAGTATTAAACAAAGTTGATTCTCTGTCTTCACTGATCCTATTTTTGAACAGAGACAAATAAATATACAAATATATAATTAAAAATTTTGCTATGAAAGAAATGACAAGGATGAGCAGAATAAGAGTTGAATGATGGGAGATATATATATATATATATATATATATATATATATATATATAACCCGGTGCACGAAATTCGTGCATGGGTTGGGGGGAGGGGGGTCCCTCAGCTCACCCTGCTTCCTCTCACAGTCTGGAACCCCTCAGTGGATGTCCTATGATGGCCCCAGTCTGCCAGGTGCCTTTTGTGTGAGTGTGTGTGTGTGTGTGTGTGTGTGTGTGTGTCGCCACTGGGGACCTCCCCCCAGCAGCATCTGAGGCTCAGAGCAGTCCTCCTGTGTGTGTCTACCCGCTGGGGGCCTACTCCCAGGCTTGGAGCAGGCACCCCCTCTATGTTGATCTCTCAAACTCTTGCCCTCCCTTGCATGTTGTTCTCTTTTTTTGAGCTGTGGCCAGGGCTGGGTGCTGCCTGACTCCCAAGCTTTCCTTCTGCCCATCTTCCTCCAGCCACCAGAAAGCAGGGAAAACCTTGCCTCGTGGTCAGGCCAGCCTTTTCCTGCTCCCTGATCCCCGGAAGGGACCTGGGGAGCCGCCAAGCAGGCCCCCAGCCTCCAAGAGCTTACTTTCACGTTCCCCAGTGCCCCCCAAAGGGCCTGAGAAGCCACCAAGCAGGCTGCTGACTCTTTCCCACTCACTAGTCCCCTGCTGCCTTCCTTTCCCACTCCCTGGTGCCACCAAGGGGTCTGGGGAGCTGCCAAGCAGGACCCCGGCCACTTCAGCCTTGCTTTCCTGCTCCCTGGTGCCCCACAAAGGGCCTGGGCAGCCACCAAGCAAGCCAAGACGCCCCTGCTACCTCTTTCCCACTCACCGGTACCCTGCTGCCTTGCTTTCCCACTCCCTGGTGCCCTGCAAAGGGCCTGGGAAGCCGCCAAGCAGGCCCCTGACCCCCGCCACCTCTTTCCCGCTCCCCGATGCCCTGCAAGGGGCCTGGGCATCTGCCAAGCAGGCCGAGACCCCCCGCCACCTCTTTCCCACTCCCCAGTGCCCCGCAAAGGGCCTGGGCAGCCGCCAACCAGGCCGCCAACCCTGCTGCCTCTTTCCCACTCACGGGTCCTGGGTCCTGCGCTGTTCCGCCCTCCAGCTGCTCTGTGCTCTCGGGAGGTCCCTCAGCCTGGCCTGTGCCCTCTCACAGTCTGGGACCCCTCTGGGGATGTCCACCTGCTGGGGTGCCTGACCAGCCTGGGTGACAGGCTGATGGCTATCTCCAGGCTGGCCAAGCCCCCCAGGAACATCCCTCACCTCACTGGGTTGTGGCCAGCGTGGGTGACGGGCTGATTGGCGCTTTCAGGCTTTAAGGCTGCCCACAGCTCCCATTGACCCAATGTCCCAGCAAGGCTGGCTGGACGCAGGTTTCTGGGGTTTGTTTATCTTCTATAATTGATGCGCTGTTCCTTTAAGCCGGCCTACTAACTAACGAAGCCTCCTCTCTGCTTCACCTTGAGGTGTCTATAATGAGACAATGTTACTCTTAGGCCTGCTGTGTCCTTCAGCTCTGGAGGATTCTATGATTGTTATTATGTTGCAAACGTGTGTTTTGCTTGAGGATAAGTGGAGCAGAGAGGGCGGCAGTTTCACTTTCATTCCTGCTGCAATGGAAGCTGCCATTTACTCAGGTCCGTGAGTGGCGGCCTCCATGTTGGCTGGGCTAATTTGCATACAGCCGCTCTGATTGGCTGGTGAGCGTGGCTTACCCCGTCCCAGAGAAACGGTTAATTTCAATATTACACTTTTATTAGTTAAGATATATATGTACCAATCTTTGTAAACTTTATGTAATAAAAAAAAAGAAAAAAAGAAAAAAAAAATATATATCAAAACAAGATTGTTTGAAGAAGGGAGACCAGAGGAATAAAAATGGAGACCAGAAGAATATGAACACATCCCTTGGTGAAAGCAGTCCTGGATATAGTTGTATAATACAGGATTTTACTCTAGGAGTGTTCCAAGAAGAGGGAATTGTGATAAAATATTTAGAGAATTTAGCTGACTTCTATTTTTATATGAAAATTTTGAAATCTTGTTTCCATTTTTAGGAGTGAGACAAGGACAAGCTAAAGCCATCTGAAAAAGAAGGAGCAGTGAGCTGAGGTATTTCAGCATACATGCCAATCGGCGAAAGGCTCTTCGGCCAGAGGAAAGGAAGCCAATTGCACATGTAGGTGGAGTAAGGTCTTGCAAACCTGGAATGATGTCAGGAACACTTCGAAGATCTCTAGATCTTAAATTCCTCTGAGTTTTTAATTTAATTTCTCTGGGTGAGAGTAATTATGAGTTCTTCAGCAGGATGAGAAGAAGGGAGGCAGAACAAGATATGAGATGTTAAATTCATTTAGCATTGTTGAACTTAAGATATTAAGAGGACAACAAGAGGAATGTGTTTACGTGCAATTGAGAAAAATAACAAATTCAGGCTACAGAAAAACTTAATACTTTCAAAAAATATTGAGTTCAGAATACAAAGCTCATTGTTTTAGGCTTTGATAGGGGGACACTCAATAATTAACGAAGATCTACATTTACTCTCAAAGAGCATCCCAATTTATGGGGAAGACAGACTCATTATAAAGTCTGTCAGTGCTGTGGTGAAGCCCTCCCCTGGAAAAAGTTACCAATTCATTCTTTTCTGTCCTCTTTCTTTATAGGGCCCACTTACTATACTGTATTTATGCTTTTAAAGTCATATTGCTTATGTTTTTTGTTATATGGTTCTTTTCTTATCCTTTTCTTTTTCCTTCTGCGTTACATTGTACTTGAGAACAAAAGAATGTTCAATACTTTTCCCCTATGAAATATCACTAAACCAGCTATGTATTTCTAACCTGTATTTATATAATTGGTTTTCTAGAGATGTAGGACAATGCAGGTTATAAAAATGAAGGAACTCTCGGCCTTTGTAACAGCATGGATGGACCTGGAGATTTGTATGCTGAGAGAAATAAGCCAGTCAGAGAAAGACATATACCATATGACCTCACTTATCTAAGGAATCTAAATGAACAAAATAAACTGAAGAACAAAATAGAACCTGAGGCATGGATACATTGACCAGACTGACAGATCTCGGAAGGGAAGGGAGTGTAGGGGAGTGGGTAAAAGAAGGTGATGAGATTAGACAAAGAACAAATATGTAGAGTCCATGGTCACAGAGAATAGTGTGATGAAGGTGTCCTGTTGGGCTCAGATGCACAATCTTCCGGATCACCTGAACTTTGTGCTCAAGGAATGTTTCTCGGGAGTTACATACACCAGCTGTTGCAGTTGAGTCTTGAATGCTGTTGGCCTTTTCGTGGGTTGAGTTAACACCCTAGGCTGGGTAACTGTAAGGATAAATCTCAATAACTATGTATGAGACCCACCACAGGGCCTGCCCTCCAAGGCAGAATTATTCCCAGCTATGTATGGTTCCTGCCAAAATCTTATTTTGGATGTGCCGCTTGCGTGGCAAGTTGGGTTAAGCTCTAATATGGTTTGCAGCCCACTGTTGGTTGCTGGTTGTGTTGGTTCTGGGTTTACTGTGTGGGGTTCAAGTACAGGTCACTGTCAGATGTGTGTAACCAGCACTGAGCTAGCTGTCTTGAGCTGCCACACATTTCACTATTTGTGTCTGCATCTAGTGTACCTCAGTGTGCATGGAAGGGGCCAATCGATGTAAAAGGCTTGGCTTTCTCCAGCTTAGAGCTGCGGGCAGATCTGTAAGAGGACAGAGGCTCCCTGAGGTTTGCATCCACCTGTCAGCTACTCCATCACCTCCTGAGGTTTCCTGGTCTATTTCTAGAGCTTTCTGAAGAAAGACTGTAGAATGAGCCCAGGCTAGCCAGCACCCACAGCCCTTTCACAGGTTGCAAGCTTGATAGGGTGGGACAATCAGTGTGGGGAGGACAGAGCTAGTTGATGCCCTTCTTTGGGATCATGCAGTCATGCACACAATGAGGGGAATACGGCCCTTGCTTCAAGGCCAAACCACTCAATCTCTTCTAGAATCTCCAACTCTAGCTCCTGCTAGAGCGGTTCACTGCAGGTTGAGATTGGGCACAGCCAGCCTTTCTCCCCTTTAGAGGGAAGCTCAGCCACCCTGAGCTCAGGGGGATATATCAAGAGTCTCCAAGTGGGGATGATGCTGGCCCAGCCCAGGAGGAGGGGCCTAAGCATTTCATCCCAGTTTTAGACAATAGCCTCTAAGCATCTCACACTTTGAATTTCTCAGCTCTAAGCCACTCTACTTCCCCTCCCCTTCCCGCGCCCCCCCCCCCCACACACACACGTGGGGCAGGGCATCCAGGACTAGGCAGGGATGATCCAAGCAGTCTCCCACTGTGGGTGGTGCCTGCAAACCTGCAGGAGGGGGACAGGCACTCCTTTCCTTCCCAGGGTAGTGCAGGCTGAACTCACAGGAGAGCTTGGATTTGCCTCCCTGCAATGGAGCCACATAGCCCAGCACTCACCTGTCTGGTTCCCAGACAAAGGTTCCCGGGGAGACATAATTGGAAAATCCCCTCTGTGGGCAGCTTTCTGGTCTCCCTGTGCCGCTGAACTCACAGGACAAGGTCAAAAGTCCCAGCTCTGCATCGCACTGGATCTCCTTGCGCAGCTGAGCTCAACAGGATGAGGCTGGCTAAGTGATCCACCTAGAGGGATGGGAGCTGGCTGTGCACTTGAGGTGGGCAGAGCAGCTTTCTCCCAATGCACAGTTTAGTCACTGTCTGGGTCTCTGGCAAAAGAGAGGCCCCTTAAACTCACTGTTAGTAGTAGCCAGCAGACCCTCTGCAAGACCCACCTATGGTAGCATGGCCTTGCCAGCAGTAGAAGTCTGGACTGTGCACTCCCCAGGCAGGTGCTGCAACACTAGGAGTGCTGGTCCCTGGGAGGGCATGGTCTGGGTCTCCCAGGGTCACCGAATCACCACTGATTTTCACTACTAGATGCTACGTGGTCTCCTCTTTCCCTGTCCATTGCTCTGGGTTGGGGATCCCTGTGTAAGATTGAGACTCCACATACTCTGGGGAGGGAGTTTTGCAGCTGCAGTATCTTTCCAGCTTCTCAACTGCTTCCTCACTTGAGTGGAGGGCTTTCCCTTTCTGTGCCTCTGCCTTTCTCACTAGTCTCTATGTGGCTTCTTCTGTCAGTAACTATCTACACGGCTGTAGGCAAGTCATTAATCATCTCTGAGCTTTATTTCCAATATTGAAATAAAGCTAATGCCTGAACTGAAGAATTGAATTACTTTAGAATATTTTAAATTTCCAGAGGATTCAAATATATGAAACTTTCAAATGGTAAATTGCTAGAGAAATACAGAGTACTATTACTGTTATTAACTTTATATCACTTCATTGGGCCTAAAATGCTATAACACATGGTGTACATCACCAGTCCATGGCCAGTGAATTGATTATAGACTAAAAGTTAAGATGATTCCTCTCTAGACTCAGGAAATAGTTTGTTACTATGGCGTGATGAACAGTAGGGATTTCTTACTGGAGAGAAGACTGGAGAAAAGTTAACATTAGCAATTTTCAGAACTGTGATGTCTTTATTGCCTCCTCTATCCTGTTCTGTAGCCTCACCAGCATGTGGAACCACAGAAGAGCAGGCAGGAGCCCAGCTGGGAGAGTGTTAGGAAGAAGCTAATCTGTGCTATAAAAGCAGGAAAACCACACATACTGCTTCAGCTAACATCCACATGGTGCGGGCGCTAACATAAACAGGCTATGCGATGGCCACCAATGACCTGGACGCAGCAGTTTTTCATTTTTATTTATAACAATAGGACAAGTATCTGTGCAATAGAAAAAGCAAACTCATAAACAAGTCATGGAATGAGAAATGCTGAACTTCCAGAAGGTTTTTTTAAAACTCTCTAGGATCTAGATCTAGCTCCCAATCCGACCTGCTCTCTTCTGACAGCAGAAAAGCCTCTGGATAGCAATTTTTATGTCCTTGTTTCTCAAGCTATAGATAATGGGGTTGAGGAAGGGGGCCAGGATAACAAAGGTGACAGCGATAACTGTGTCCCAAAACACTGAGTAGGTGGCTGAGAAGCGCAAATACATGACAGCCACACTGCCAAAGAACAGCAAGAACACTGCAAGGTGGGCTGCACAGGTAGAGAAGGCCTTGTGGCGGCCCTCGGCTGAGGGTATCCGCAGAATCACCATGATGATCCGGACATAGGATAGGGCAATGACCAGGAAGGAGCCCAGGATCTCCGCCGCATGTATAGCATCCACAATGACCACCAAGGATGTATCTGTGCAGGCCAAGCTCAGTACAGGCGTGAAGTCACAGAAGATCTGATGGATCTCATTGGAGCCACAGAAAGGCAGGGTGGCAATCCACGCAATCTCAGGGAGTACGAGGAGGAAGCCACAGAGGCAGGAGCCAGCTGTCAGCTGGATGCAAAGATTGGAAGTCATGATAGTTGGGTAATGGAGAGGATTGCAGATAGCGATGTACCTGTCAATGGCCATTGCTGTCAGGACACAGCCTTCTGTGATCCCAAGAGAGTGGAAGAAGTACATCTGCATGAGGCAGCCAGCCAGAGAAATGGTCTTCTGCTCACTGGCTAGGTTGCATAGCATCTTGGGGATGGTGGTTGTGGTATACCAGATCTCCAGGAAGGAGAGGACACTGATAAAGAAATACATGGGGGTGTGCAGGGCCGTGTCCACCTGGATGACAATGAATATCACTAGGTTCCCAATTATGATAAATCCATAGATGAGAAGCAATGGAATAAAGAATAATAGAGCACTTTCATGCAGATTCAGGAATATAGAGAAGAGAAACTCGGTGACCATTGTCTGATTCCCACTGGCCATAAACTGTGTGATCTGTGAAGGGAAGAAAGGGGACAAACTCCTGGAAATGGGATGGTGATTTTTCATTGCAAATTGCTTCACTCTTTTCTGTAATCAGTTACTTAAGCTGATTCTGGGACCCTAAACAGGTCAGTTAGAAATATCTCTCAGTCATATTTATGTGATAGAAAAAGCTGAAATATTTGCTTTTGGAGCCCTAAATTAAACTTCAATTGAGGCAAAAACAAACAAACAAACATACACACAAACAAAAACAGCGACAAACAAATTTAATTCTCTGGGAATATGTTCAGGAGGCTCAGTCATTTTTATAAAACATGTACCTTTCTTTCCAGCTCTTCTCTACTTTGGATTTTCAGAAAAGTAAGTTTTAAAAAAAATGTAAAGACTCGTCAGAAGCCCTTCTCTCAAGTTCTTCATGTTGCTCTCCCCATCTTTTCTAGCCATGTTATCTAATCTGAGGTTGACTGAAGAATTCATCTTTATGTCTCTGCCTTTTTCTGTTGATTTTGTAGTGTTATCGGTGGAAATGGGGTATCCCTTTCCCGATTGGGTGCTGAGTGTGGGGTCCTTACGATATCTGAGACTCACATGAGAGGATGAGTGATTTTTATTTGTGTGGAATTACATCCCTGGGTTTTCAAAGACCCAGTTACCCCAATCCAGTCCTGGAAGAAGCACAGATGGGGTTTCAGCAGAGCTAAAAGCAAAGCCAGTGTCTAGAGCTTCCATTCCATGTTGAAAATGGGTCCAGTTTAGCATTAGGCTAGCAGAAGTCCCTTAGTCCATTGAGTGTGGGGTCCACATGGCTGTGGGCCATGTGGGCAGATGTGGGAGTGCAGGAGCATGAGAGTGATCAAGAGAGCCAGGAGACAAGAGTAGGAGCGCCTTTGTTTAGGGGATTAAACATCTCAAGTCTTTCCACGCTTGCATTGGCTGTGCCTACTCTGGCCAATGGCCTGTTCTCAGGTGTGACTGACAGACAAGTGCCTTCTAGATGTCACCCAGACTTTACTGGGCATGCATCTCTTCTTCTCCCTGCTCAGTCCTTCCCCCCAGTGATGTATGGGGAATAGACTGGTAGCTCCCTGAGAAGTGTTAAGCTGCAGTTTCCTGGCAAAGCCTGTAATTTTTGCCCTTCCCTTTGCTCCTTTTCCATTATTTATAACTAGATAAATTGCAATGGTATCAATAATAACATGCCTGTTTCTCATTAGATCATAAACACCCAGTTGTCAGAAAATATTCTTTCTATCATTCTCTCCCCGCCCCCATAATTCTCCTTTCTCATCCTCTCTCAATGTTTCATATTGATAGTTGCTCAGACCAAGAATCTCTCCAGAATGACCTTGAACCTAATTAGTGGCTGCTGAATTTTGGACAAGCATATAACTCCTCCCCTGCATATTCCATCTGTCTTAGAGGATCACATCTACGACCTCAATAAAAGGAAATCATTCTGAATTTTTTTTAAAAATTACTTCTGTGTGACTATGGCTATATTGGAAAGGAAGTGTCACAAAAGTCAACTGCAATAGAAATTAGAATAACATCTACTTATTGGGGAGAAAGAGCAACAAAAGGTTTTTCAAAGCTAATTATAGTGTTAGCAGGATGCATTACCACTTACCTTGATTATTTACACATTTTTTTTCACTCGTCTTCTTGCCCCCAAGTCATTCTACAGATGAATATTCCTAAGCATGGCTTTTATTGTCTCTCTTCTGTTTTTAAATTTTTAAACTTTATTTTTATTGTTGACACCATTACAGATGCAGCTCTCTCCCCCCCCCCAACTTTGCACACCTCCATCCAGCCCCAGGCCCCCAACCCTCTGGCCATCACCACACTATAGTGCCCATCAATAGATGAGCAGATAAAAAACGGTTTCTCTTCTTTTCAAATACATTTAAGGATAAAACCCAAATATCTTAGCCTGATATTCCTTCTTTGTTTGTTTTTTTATCTGGTTCTAACTAACTTTAGAGGCAATTATTTTTCTACCTACTTCTCAGCTCAAATAGGACCGTTTTCTTGCACTTCTCTTTTTTGTTCATGTCACTCTTTCCTTCCATTTTTTAAAAAAATTTCTTTCTGTTGGAATCCTAGTTGCCAATGTTCATTAAATGTTCCCATTACCATGGAAGTCTCATCCATCCTCACTGTCAGACGTAAACACTCTCTCTTCTGACTCTTTTTAAAAAATATATATATATTATTGATTTTTTTACAGAGAGGAAGGGAGAGGGGTAGAGAGTTAGAAACATCAATCAGCTGCCTCCTGCACACTCCCCACTGGAATCAAACCTGGAACCCTTGAGTTTGCAGGCTGACGATGCTCTATCCACTGAGCCAAACCGGTTAGGGCATCCTCTGACTCTTAAGAGTGCTTTACATTTTCTTCTTTCATGACTTCTAACACATGCTTCTTGCATTTTAGATATTTACATGTCAATAAGCATGATCTCCCTCAAGTAGAACGAAAGGGAGCTTCTATGGTAGAGAGATTATTATTATGTTTTATAGGTAGAGAAATTGAGAACCCGGGGGGAGAGATAACTTGTCCAATTCACACTGCGAGGATGCAAAACAAAAACTGGAAGTCTGGTCCGTAGGTCTTAGAAGCCCACTAGTATTTTTTATACCACAGTGGGAAATTTAGGTCAGAACTCTCCCGTCATTCTGTCTGTTTCCTGCTCTAAACACCACTACACGTTAGAACTATGTGGAGTATGAAATGAGAGAGCTGATATGTTTTTGTTTGTTTGCTTGTTCGTTTTTTAGGTAAAAATAGATGAGAGTAAATGCATTACAGGCTAAGAAAAATTACTTAATAGAGAACGCCCTTGGCCTTATGCCTTAAGCCTTGAGTAAGAAGGATAGGAATGATGGGCTTGGGAAGGGAATAAGCAATAATGCTTAGCAGAATGGTAGAATCTGCCTGGGGAAAGATTTGAAAGATCTAAGGAGCCAGCCACTTCTTCAACTGTGTCTTTACTGTGCTGTCTTTCTAGGCTTAAAGTACAGGAGAATGATCATGCTAATTAGTCATTATTCAAAACAGGTCAACAAAGCAGGGGACTATGGGGGCTATGAGATAATGCAAGAAAATTTCAGTGCTAAGTGGCTCATAAAAGCCAAACAAAATGGCTACTTTGTGGCTCTGGGTGAGGCCCTTCTTTCTCACTAGCAAGGCTGCATTATTATCCATCTTTCATGTTTATTTAATTAATATTCATGTGCTGATTGATCATCTGCTATGTGCCAATAACTGCCACAGGTTGAAGGCTATATAAGATTGAACACAACATTTTTCTTGCTTCTGAAAGGGCATTAAATTTCCTAGAAAGACAGAGAATAAGCAGTGCCATGGTGCCCAGCCTACAAATAGTTCTTATATAGTGAACAGAAACTTGAATTGGATTTAATCCTGGAACAAAAGCACTGAGTTTCCCTGTTCCTCCCTAAGGAACCACAGTTCTTTGAGATTCAACAAAATAGTAGTGTTGGGAAGACCTGAGATAATATCAGTATCTTTGTCTGTTAGGTGAACTATAACCATTCTAATGTTCCTTCTTGATTTATTCATTCACATAATAAAGTTCCAAAATTGTGAAGGTTTATCCCATATATTGAGAATGTCTTATCCTGAAAGACTAGGGAAAATCTGGGCTCAGGGAGTTAGATTTAAGGAAAGTATTGGGCAATAATAGAGGTAAAAGGCAGATTAGCAATCTGGATTGGATAATGTCCCTTCCATAGTCTTATTACTTACCATGCCTGAACCCACAAGAATCCTCCTCAGAATCTTTGCAGCCACATGCCCCCCTCTGCTCGTTGGTCAATGAGGATATAAATGCCTCTGAGGGATAGTCAGGGAATATGCAGAATGAAAGGTTATCTTTCCTGGGAGTTCCTCTTTAGATGATGCAAGATCAAAGGAAAATCTCTCCCCTCTAAGGAACAAATTAGGGGGAAAGTGTCTCATAGTAATTAGACATTCCCCAGGGTCAGATCTCAGAAGTTTCCAGGCAGCTCAACCACCTTGTCTCTCGTAGAGAGTGTACCTGGGGGTGAAGAGGGTGGGTACAGTAGCTGTAGTTCTCAGAATAGACTTTGGCTAGGACCATGCTTCTCTGGGATACACAATCAGTACACAGCACTTTCTTCTCAGCCTTTCACCCACTGTTTCATTTCTTCTGCTGCTATACTGTTGCTACTACTACTACTACTACTAATATATTTCAAAATTTAAGAATACGCATGACCTCATTTGAGTCCTTAAATGTCCTCTTATGTCTGCTGTAAACACTGACTTAAAAATTTTTTTTTTATTGATTAAGGTATTACAAATGTGTCCCTATCCCCGCATTGTTCCCTCATCTCCCCAGTCTTGCCCACACCCTCACCCCTGTTGTCTGCATCCATTGCTTATGCTTATATGCATGCATACAAGTCCTTTGGTTGACCTCTCCCCCTTAATCACTCAAATAATTTGTATGCTTAACATGGTTAAGATGCTAAATTTTATGTTACATCCTTTATATATGTATGAAGTAGACAAGAAAAGTCATTTCTATTTTGCGGATGGGGAGATCAGAGAAGCTAAAGGCTTGCCCCAGCAACACAAGACAGCGAAGAATTTGAATCTTGAGCCTCTGAGCTCCAATCTCATTAAACATTAACTTTATCTTTTAATTAAAACCATACTGGTTACTCCCATATACATGTTCATCTTGATCTCTTACTTAACTTGCAGTCCCATTAAATAGAACTTGGTTTGTCTAAGAGAGAGAAAACTGAAGATAAAGGACATTCCTGAACTTTTGCTTATATCTCTAGCTCCGTTCCCCACTCTGCTCCTTGCCTTGCACTCGAAGTCTCAGCAACTAAACTGCCTGTAGCTGTATTCTCACAGTGCTGGTTTGATCCGTTGTTCCTGGTTTTTGTTTTATCCCTCTTCCTGGATTTCCAACTCTGCCTGTCTTTCTCCCAAAATACGTGCACATGTTTTTAAGGTTAAGCATAGTATCCCCTCTTTCAGGAAGTCTTTCCTGATCTCCTGACTGGTTTGGTTTTTGCATGTTTTTGTTTGTTTTGTTTTGTTTTGTGAGTGTGTATGTGCTCCTAAAGCATCTAATGCATACATACGATATTGAATATACGTGGTAATGTGTACAGATTATAAGAAATTTGATGATTATCATTATTTATTCATGTTTGAACCAGTGGCTCACATGGAAGTAATGAAAGAGGATAAACTAAGCTCTAGAAGTGAAAATGTAAGACAATCAAGGGGTCTCTGTTGCCTGTCACTGCTGAGGCCAATTAGGCAGAGACAGGGTTGAATCATACATGAGCGTCTATTCCGTTCATGCCAGCAGCATGGGAGAGCAGCAGGTCATCCACAGAAATCTGCTCTGTCCCCCACCAAAAGCCAGCTGCTTATATTGGGTAGAAGGGTGAAGATTACATGGGGAAGTAGATGCAAAATGGGGCATCTTTACAGATAATGGGGCAGTTTACAGATAATGTGGATTGGGGCATTGCAAAGGCCTGGGGTATGCAGAGGGCTGGGGATTTTCAAAGGGCTGGCACCTCTGGTTTCTGCAGCAAGGTTATAAATTTTTCCATGATGACAGGCAGCTCCTGGTTGTAGAGGATGGGACGCATTTCCAGGTGAACTCCCAGGTCCCTAGTGCAACCCCCAGCCATGTTAGAATGTGTTCTCTTTATTCAGAACAAAACAACCACGGTTAACAGAGCATGATTAATATTTCTTACAATTATGGCTAGTCCCCACTATTCTATTTCTGCCCCTAACAAAAATACAAGAACTTTGTAGGATATTAAATATGTCTGGTTTTAATCAGAGGGCTTATAGGGTGAAGTATGGAGGAACAGCATTGAAGGTTAGGTGAATGTGGAGGTCTTTGAATGTCAGGCATTGAGACTTTTAAAATATATTTTACAAGAAGGAAAACTTACCATTTGTGACAACATGGATAGACCTGGAGAGTAGAGGAGCAGTTATTAAATGAGTTATAGATATGCTATTTTGAGTATGTGAGAAAATTTTTAAGTAGGAATTTCCAGTTGCCACTAAAAATGTAAAACTAGAGTTCTACATTTAGATAAACCTATGGCCATAGATGTGTTATTTACATAGAGATTATAATTGAACTATAAGGAAGCACTGGATACTTGAACAAAAATGTAGGGACTAAGAAGAGACTGGGGAATCACAATTGTTGAATGGGAGAAAAAGAGGATTGATAATACACAATAACTGCCACTTACTAAGTATGTGCCAAAAATATTCTAAAGCATTAATATATCTCATCTCACTTCATCTTTTCAATATTCTCATAAATCAGTCATTGTTATATTCCGCTTTAAAGATGAATAAACTAAAGTTTTAGTGACTTATGCATCTTTCTCACTGTCATGTAGGTGGCTGGGAAAAAATAGAAAATGCTTTTTAATCAACCATCTAAATTGAGTCATACAGCAATTCTCTGAAATAGGTCAATGATGATGATTATTATTATTTTAAGCCTCATCTGAAGAGTGAGGATGTGTTTTTTATTGATTTTTAGAGAGAGTGAAAGGGAAAGAGTAAGGGTAGAGAGAGAGGGAGGGAGAATGAGAGAGAGACAAACATTGATGTGAGAGAGATATATCTATTGGTGGCCTCCCACTTGCACCCAGGCAGGGGGCTGGGCTAATACTCCAACCATTGAGCACACTGGCCAGGGCTGGAATAGACAGATTAGTCATTATTATTCCCAGTACATACTTGATAACATTTAAGCACACTTCTAATGACCACCTGATTATTAAATGGTGGAATTAATTCCTCAAATTACAGGCTTCTTTTTAAAAAGCAGCATATTTTCCATTATCCCAAGCTTTCTTTATATGTTAACTAGAGGCCCAATGCACGAAGTTTGTGCAAGAGGAGGCCTTCCTTGCCCTGCCTGCCGGCACTGGCGTCCCTCTGGCACCTGGGACCTGGGGTCCCCTCACAGCTCCAGCTTCTTCCGGTCTAATTAGCATATTATGTTTTTATTATTATAGATTACATAATTCATTGTGAAAATGTAATGGGTTTTCATATTCATTGTAGCAATACCAAATAAATAAAACAGAAAGTAATAAAATAAAAAAGGTTGAGTGAGAGAAGATAGTAATATGGGGAAACAGGAGTTCTATTTTTATTATAGAATTGCAAAACTGAATACTATATGATTTTTCAAATAGAGTTAAGAGATAGATATCTTTAGAGGACCTAAAGCAATAAGAATTGATGTGGAGAAAAT
>PVJC01036920.1:0-17447 GCA_004026665.1 Murina feae | reverse complement strand
GCGTGGAGGGTGTTCGGACAAGCTGACGACCTACAGGCTCAACGTGCAGGGGCTCTCGGAGCGGCTCCTCGGCTCAGGAAAGCTTCCCACCTCCCCTCGGCTCGACCCTCCGTCCAGCAGACTCAGCCAGAGAGGACGACAGGGAGGACCCTCCTGAAGGAGCTGGGCGGTTGAGCCTGGCCGGTGTGGCTCAGTGCTTGAGCATCGACCTAGCATCGACCTAGGGACCAGGAGGTGAGAGTTCGAGTCCCAGACAGCCACGTGCCCCGGCTGCGGGCTGGATCCCCAGCTGGGGGTGAGCCGGAGGCAGCCCCTCCATGGTTCTCTCTCAGCATTGGCGTTTCTCTCTCCCTCTCCTTTCTGCAATCGGTAAGAAAATATATATATTTAAAAAGTGGGGGGAACTTGGAGATTGAAAGACCAAGGCCGAGGGCTGGACTCCCGGTGGGTAGCCCCCGCCTCCTGCAGGTGGGCGCTCCTGGCAGCACTAACCCTCTTGGGTAGGGGGCGAGCGCTCTGCCAGCAGCTCAGAAAGCTCTTTCTTCCTCCTCCTTCCTCTCCTCCTGGAGATATTTTCTTTCAAAACAAAACAAAACTACAGAAACAAAAAACACCAAAAAACGCGAAGATCCAGGGCGGGGCCCTGAGGCCCTGCAGCCACCTGTTCGCGGCAGAGACGCGGCTGA
This sequence comes from Murina feae, assembly GCA_004026665.1. Classification (NCBI taxonomy): domain Eukaryota; kingdom Metazoa; phylum Chordata; class Mammalia; order Chiroptera; family Vespertilionidae; genus Murina; species Murina feae. The sequence continues at coordinate 16,761 of PVJC01036920.1, read as the reverse complement.
AGGGAGTGGCGGGGAGGCGGCTTTCCCGCTCCCGCACCCGCGCCCGCACCCGATGTCCTGGGCCGCCCGCGTCTGCACTTTGGGGTCAGCCCAGGCTCGCCCGTCCTTCCTGTTTCCTGCCTCGTCCGGACCTTGGCCATGGGAGGCTCTGCCCCCCACCTGCTCCCCGGTCCCTGCCCGCCCCTTCATTGTTCTCTGTGCTACAGGAAACCCCGTTTCCCAGGCTCCTGGGCCAAGCGGCGCCCGGATGGCTCTGTGGACCACGGAGAAGCCGGTGGGGGACTGGGGCGCAGGAAGAGCGAGGGATCGGCCTCCCTCCCTCTGGCCTTAGGTGGTCCCTTGAGCAATGGCTCCACTGTGCCGAGGGCAGTCCTTCTGTGGCCCGGACGCCTTTGGACGTCCCTTGTCACCACGTGGCCAGCTCCACGGGCAGCCCTGGCCCTGGTCTGGCTCCTAACAGCCAGCGGGGACCTCGGGGCTGGCTCCTTGGCGAGGGGAGTTCCTCCTGAGGTCGCCAAGCTGTGTCCTCCACTGTGGCCTGTTAGCTTTCCGTCTCTTCCAACCTCTGTGCAGCCACCTCGGGTTCAGGCCCCTCCGGGGGAGGCTGGGGAACCCTGTGGACGCTGCTGATGCAGAGAAGCAGCAGGAGCTGCAGCTAAGGGAGTCGCCCAGGTGGTTACTTACAAAGTCACCGAGAGGTTCTGCGTGAGTCGGGGATGAGGCCCCAGCTTCACCTGGTGCAAAACCCAGGTGGCAAGTAGAGGCAGGAAGGGGAGGAACCAGGTGCTCCCAGCCCGGGCCTTCTCCTTCCTCTCAGCGCAGAGCCGGCCCCGGAGCCGCGCGGCTTGTGGGACCGACTCCCTCCCGCCGGCTCTCCGGTCTGAGGCCCCGTGGGCAGCAGGTGTGAGGAGCAGGGAACACGTGAGAATCATTTGGCGCCACTTGAACAGGTGGATCTCAGAGACCTGATTCCCCCTGCTGCTTCTGAAGGGGCTGCCGAGACGCGGAAGGCTTGCGGCTCCAGCGTTCAGGGGCAGGCCCCGGGCAGGCGGGGGTCCCCCTGCGGTGGGAGGAGGAGAGGGGGTAGGAACCCCAGGCTCTGCCCGAAGTCATTCTCCTTGGAAATGGGCGCTTCTTGGTGAGAGGGTCAGAAAGGAGCGCGGGGAGGCGAGAGGAGGAGAGAGCAGCCTGGGGTCCGAGCGGCCCCCCTTTGCTGTGGGGGTCCTCACACGTCCTGAGCCACACACGAGGGCGTCCAGAAAGCAGGACCTGTTCCACTGCCCAATTGGGACACACGCCTTTTATTTTTGAAATATATTCGTACTGATATCAGAGGGGAAGAGAGAGGGAGAGAGAGAGAAACATCAATGAGTCATGGACCGGTTGCCTCCTGCACACCCCCCCCTCCCTGGGGTGGGAACCTGCAACCCGGGACTGTGCCCTGACCGGGAATCAAACCGTGACCTCCTGGTTCATAGGCTGATGCTCAGCCGCTGAGCCAGGCCTGTCGGGCGGCACACATATCTTTTAAAAGTAAAGGGGGAAAAACTCACTGTGGAGGTTTGTCGCTGTCGGTGGATTTTTTTCCCTTTATTTTTATTTGTTAATTCTCACCTGGGGATCTTTTCCCATTGGTTTTGAGAGAGAGTGGAAGGGAGAGGGAGAGACAGAGAGAGAGAAACATTGGTGTGAGAGGGACACAGCCATTGGTTGCCTCCTGACACCCTCCCTGACCAGGACGGAGGGTCTAGCCTGTGACCAAGGCTCGTGCCCTTAACTGGAATCAAATTGAGGCCCCTCAGTCCACGGGCCAATGCTCTATCCACTGAGCCACACCAGCCAGGGCTGCCTGTGGCTGCAACACAACTCAGTGATTGCAGGTTCAGAGCCCTGCCAGCAGCCCACCCTCCAGGGACCGGGTTTTCTGAAGGGCACAGCTGGTCAGACAACCCAGGGCAGAGTCTGCTGAGCCCATGAGACAGGGAACTGGGTAGGGAGACAGGTCCAGAAGCAGGGGACTTTATTCAATGTCCGCAGCTCAGGTGTGAGGCAGCAGGGCCATGGCACAGCTCTCGGGCGGGCAGGCCAGCCCAGTCCAGGAGCCACAGTCTCCCGTCCTCAGTGGAAAGGGAACACGCCCTCCCAGAGCCAGAGGGAGCTGCCTTATATGACAGATACCCCTGGCCCTAGAACCTGATTGGCCCATTCCCATGCAAATGAGGACTCCAAATCTCCACAGCCTGATTGGTGCAAAAGTTACTGATTGGTCTGAGTAGAACCTCTCTGATTGGCTGGAGCGGCACGGCTCTGATTCCAGGAGCTCCTGTATCAATCAGGGCGGCTCGGCAGGAGCCCAGGCAGGTGCACGGAGGCCCCTGTGCAGAGAGGGCTGGGCGGCTCCATTGTTTAAGCATCTGAGCCCAGTGAGCCAGCAGGCCCTTCCTGGGAGGAGTCTTACCCGCGCCCACCGCAGGGCCACACCCTGCTGGCCTCCCGGCTGACTCCAAACACATTCCGCATCTCAGTACAACTTGTGTGGTTCCTGCTCTCCTGCCAGACAGGTGCTTATCAGCACATTTCATTGAACAAGTCACATTCCCTGAGGTTGCTGCCGGTCGGTTGGTTAGTCGGTCGGTGGGTCCGTGGGTCCATGGGCTGTGGTGCCTGAATGGCAGCAGGTGTCCGGCTGCGCAGGGTTGGGAGGCAGCCTCCGCAGGGCTCCCGCGAGGGCAGCTTCCTGCACAGGTTCACCTGCGAGGTCAGCGCTCTCCCTCCGCAGTAGGCCTCCGGGCCTCCAGAGGGGTAGAGGGAAGATGGGGGGAGGGGAGGGGAGGGGAGGGGAGGGAGACCGGCAGCTGCTGCGCGGCAGTATCTGTGGGATGCAGGCGGAGGCACATCCTGGCGGGCCATCCCTCTGGGCTGGGCCTGGAGAGAGGAGGCCTCGGGCCTGCCTTCCTTGTCTCAGTCCCTGAAGTGACCGGTCCAGTCGGGGCGCAGACCCAGGGGGGACGCCACTTGGGCATCGTGGCCCTTAGAGCTTGTGGTCCAGTCCCGCTGACCCCAGCCCAGGGCGGGCCCTGCCGTCAGGCCTCTGCTCCTGGTGCCCCTGGAATGTGTGTGTTCCCTGCAGAGGAAGGTCCTGGCCTCTTCCCGCCAAGTGGAAGGTCCCTCATGGCTGCCGTGGGCCTCCCCACCATCTGCATCTCCCCTCTCCTTCCCCTCCCGGTGGGAGGCGGCCAATGGGTGTTTCTCTCTCTCTCTCATCAATGAACATTGCGTGTCCTCTGGTGAGGAGTTTAAAGGAGTTTAAAAATGAAAGTAGCCGCACGTGTGCAGGTTTCCTAATTCCTCAGGCCTTCAGCCACGGGCCCTCGGGGGAGGCAGCCCCACCCGGTGGCCCTGCTGCCTGCCTGCCCAGGCCCTGTGTCCCTGCCTTTCCCCCAACCCCCTCCTGGCTGGCTCGCAGCCCTCCCCCTGATGCTGCAATTCCTAAACCTTCTTGGAATTTCAAGCCGTCCCAGGTCTCCCGCATGACTCATGGAGGGTGTTTCCCAGGCCGGCAGCTGCTTGCTGGCCAGGACAGGCACTGCCAGGGAGGGACGCACCCTCCCCTCCCCAGGTCTGGCCACTGAGCCCCTGGTGAGACACACGAGGTGTCTGTTCGGAGGCGGTGTTAGGAGGGACTCTCACTTTTTAGATTTTTAATTAAAAAAAAAAACAACTTTCTGTATTATTTAAGTTTTTGCAATGTGCATGTACTACTTTTGCAAACAACAGCAACAGAAATGTAGGCATGAACAGTGACTGATCCAGCCTGGGAAGGAAGGGCCAATTCTGTGTCCTGGGGAAGGTCCGGCCCTTAAGATGAGTAGGAGGCCCCAGTGTCCACTTGTGGCTCAGACGACATCAGGCAAGAGGGAGCCACAGAGGGTTCAGGTGGGAGAGCAGTGTCTGGTAGCGCGAGTACTCGGTTCCTCCGTTGTTCCCTCGGCTTGCCACAGGCACAATGCGCCACAGGGACCCCTCACAAGGTTCCAGACTTGCCTGGTCCCTCCATCCTGATCGTCCCACCTCCCAGTGAAGAAGGAATCCCCCCAGGTGCTTCAGCGACACACAGGAGCGTGTTTACCCTTCCTGTCCCCTCCCCAGGGCTCCTAGTCCCCAGCTCACCCGCCTCTCTCCACCCCTAAGCTACGTCCACACCCCACACGCCCTCTCCTGGGTCCTTGTGCAGCCTCTCCCCAGGCCTTGCGGCCCCTCCTGCCCCTCCAGCCCTCAGGGACTTAGCGGCCCGAATGCTCTTGTTCAGACGCAAATGCGACCTAGTTACTCACGCTCCCAACGCACAAGATGGGACAGACTCCGAGACACAGCCTGCGGGCTGTCCCAGCTTCGCCCAGCTCACGGCCTCCTGGCGCCCCACCTGCCTCCCACTCTCCACTGGGACGTTTCCCCGCCTGCACGTGGGTGTCTGCTTCCCTAATGGGGGGGGGGGCTGAGGGGAGGCCGGGATTTCTTCTCAGGAACCAGCTCCTTCCCTCTGTCCCCACCTCCTCAAACTGCGTCCACTGGACCCTCCCCTCACTCAGCAGAAAAATCAAAACTTCACCTCCTCGCCAAGCCCTCCTCGCCTCACTGGCTGGTGGACCAGGTCCGCGCCAACCGCAGGACTCACCTCCTGCTGTTTGAAAAGATCAAATCAACCCGTTAACTTCAGAAATCGCCAAGTTGGGGGGGGAGGTCATTTGAGAACGCTCTTCTTTTCATCCTTCCCCGAGGATATCTCCCCCTTGATTCTTAGAGAGAGTGGAAGAGAGAGGGAAAGACAGAGAGAAACACCCATGTGAGAGACACATCGTTCGGTTGCCTCCTGCACGCGCCCCGACGAGGAGCCTGCAACAGAGGTCCGTGCCCTTGACTGGAATCGAACCCGGGACCCTTTGGTCCACAGGCTGACACTCTATCCATTGAGCAACACCAGCCAGGGCTCATTTGAGAACTCTTAAAGGGCCCCAGGAAACAGTGCCAGACGTGTGTGTGGGGGGGGGGCTTGGAGGAGCACGAAAGTGTCCCTAGGAAGGCAGTTCCTGCCCGACCTCCACCATCTGACCTGTGGCCACGCAGCTGCAATGGTGGGGAGCCGTGCGGAGCCAGGTGAGAGCTGTTTCCCCAGCGTCTGCTCACCTGGCCCTGGGCCCTCGCCATCCGAAGGGCGTGGGGCTAGGAAAGCGATGACGCTGCTTCATGACCCTCAGGCCTCAGTCTCCCTGTGGCCTTCCCCGACCCGGTTCCCTGCATACAAATAACCCTTGAGCTGTTTCTTCCCTAACCTGACCGTGTGGGGTTATTTCCCACAAAAGCACGCGTCCTTCCCCTCCGACGCCCCGCCTTTGAGGGCGGGAGGCAAGACAGGGCCCCGGACAGCGCTCTGTCTGGCGAGGGAACGTCCTGAGCCGGGCCAAGCTGCTGTGGTCGCTAAGTAACTGTCCGTTTGTTTTGTTTTTAAATGTTTTTATTGATTTCAGAGAGAGAAGGAGAGGGAGAGAGGGGTGGAAACATCAGTGATGGGAGAGAACCATGGACCGGCTGCCTCCTGCAGGCCCCACACTGGGGATGGAGCCCGCAACCCGGGTCTGTGCCCTGATCAGGAATCGAACCCTGACCTCCCGGTTCACAGGTTGATGCTCAACCAAATCTCCTCACTTTACTTCCCTGCTTAGCTCAGGATCCCACGGGCAGGGGCCTGGGCGGGGGAGCGAGGAAGGAGGCCGTCCCTGATCCCGTGTGGGTGCCAAGAAGGGGCAGGTCAGAGAGGAGCCTCCTGGCCCGGCCTCCAGCTCCCAGGGACCCCGAGGAGCCCCCTGAGCGCCCAGCCTCCGCCCAGCCTCCAGGACGAAGGGACCCGAGGCCCTGGGGCTACAGGGAGGACACGCCTCACCCACCTCACCCGCTGCTCCACAGCCTCTGGCTGACATGGGCTTCGGGCTGCACGTGGGCGACTGCCGCGCACACAGCACTGAGCTGACTCACGGGCCCTCGGGCGCAGCAGGTGCTGGGGGAGGCCGCTCGCGAGGGCGGGGGGTCCAGCAGTGTTTCAGGCATCTGCCGCCCACCCTGTGGAGGTCCCCTCAGTTCCATCCAACACGAAGGCTGGCCTATTGGTTGTTGTTAGAAAAAAAAAGAGAAAGAAAGGGAGGGAGGGAGGGAGGGAGGGAGGAAGAAAAGCCACAGGGAGGCAGCAAGGTGTAAAGACAAGGACTTTGGACCCAGCCAGAGCTCCATGTGAAGGCGCCAGAGGTAATACCCTCCCTGACCTCAGCCGGGCAGGTGACCTCCTGAACCAGTTGATGAAACGGGGAACTCCTGCCAGAGTTGCAAGGATCATGTGAGTTAATTAAGTGGCTGAGCCGGGCCTATGTGGCTCAGTGGTCCAGCGTCAATCTATGACCCAGGAGGTCAGGGTTCGATTCCCCATCAGGGCACAGGCCCGGGTTGTGGGCTCCATGCCCAGTGTGGGGCGTGCAGGAGGCAGCCGATCCATGGTTCTCTCTCATCGTTGATGTTTCCCTCTCCTTCTCCATCTCCCTTCCTCTCTGAAATCAATAACAATATATTTATTAAAGAAAATAATAAAGTGTAAATACACAGTTCACCTGGAGTGGCTTTGTTTTTGTCTTTTTTTTTCCCCCCACAAAACTATCAACGAGGTGTTTCTAGGTGACAGCCTCACATCACAGAAGGGGGGACTGAGCAAAGGCACTGACTTGCCTGAGCTCCCCAGGTCCCTCCGTGGGGCCCCTGTGACCCAGCTTCGGGTGGCCCGTGGCCAGGAGGGAGGAATCTGAGATCCCTGCTGGGGGAGGAGGGGGAGAAACCTGACCCTGCTGGGCCTGTCCCTTCCCTGGGGCCCTGAGTTGAGTGGCCCCTTTGTGTGGCCCCAGCCGGGAGCAGGAGGGGACAGCATTTATCTGCCTTTTCCTTTCACTACCTGGTTCCACAAAGGCGCATCCTCCTGTGGACGCAGAGGCCCCGGGTGCCGGTGCCGGGAAGTTGATGCTTGGCCATCCCCGTTGCCATGACCACGAGGCCCCCAAGGGCACGGTTGCACCCTGTCCTGCCTTGTTCTTTAATACCCGGGAAAAAAAGAAAAAAAAAGGACCACTCAGACCTTACACTCTTTCCAAGAAAAGAACACAAGCCCGAATCCATGTGGTTCAGTGGATAGAGCGTCGGCCTGGGGACTGAAGGGTCCCGGGTTCGGGTTCGGTTCCGGTCCCAGGCACGTACTCCGTCCCCTGGCCCTGGTTGGGGCGTGCGCAGGAGGCAACCCATCGATGTTTCTCTCCCTGTGTGTCTCCCTCTCCCTCCCACTCTCTCTAGAAATCAATGGAAACATATCCTTGGGTGAGAATTAAGTAAATAAATACCCATTAAAAAAACAACAACACACAAAAAAACAAAAAAACCCACCAACACTGGTTCCGGAAGCTGCTGAGCGATTTACCAAGATGCCGACCCGCCCTGCCCTGGGCTTTAGCCTCTGGTCTCGGTGCTGATGCTCCGAACAAGGCTTTGGGTCTTGCACACTCATCAGGGGGGCAAAGGGCACCTGGAGGCCGCTCCCACCCCAACACACACACACACTGGTCTGTTCGCTTGCTTACACTTTGTAAGGACTGAGGCGCAAGCCGCAGGGAGGTGGACAAGCCTGTGGCTTCCTCTCTGCCCAGAGTCTCACCCCCCCTCCCCCGTCGGACCGGCCTCCCCGCGGCCTGGCTTCCTCGTCCCAGGACCCGCCAGGCATGTGCAGTGATGGGCGCTGGCTTGTCTCCTGGCCGCCGTCGCCGTCACAGTGGAAGCTGGGCGAACAGGTCTGCCGTCTCCACGCGGCCTCCAGCCCTGGAGGGAGGGGGCACTTAATTGGTGCAAAGGAGGGAGGGAGGAGAGGCCGGCTGCTGGGCCCAGGCCTTGCGCTTCGCTGGTGTGTAAGCTCCGCCCCCAGCCGCCCCACACGGGAGAATGGGGAGTCCCCGAGGCCTCTTTAGGGTTTTAATTTGTCCGGACGTGATCGGAAGGGGGGAAACCCTAGAGGTTCCCAGCCAGGAGGCTCTTGGTGCCGACTTCATTAGTTCCAATTCCTCCCGATGGAGCAGCTCATCTCCAAAACAACACACAGAGGTTTTTAAGCAGCCCCCGTGGGCCCGGAACGGGCAGTGGCTCAGGGGAGAGGGGTTCCGACTCAGGCTCTCCCCAGGTTGCTGTCCAAGTGTGGGCCAGCGCTGTCCTCCAACCAAGAGCATGGCTGGGCTGGAGGAGCCCCCTAGACCACTCACTTACCAGGCCGGTTCTGGACCCCCCCCCCCCCCCGGTTCCTCACTGGCTATGGACCTCAGGCCTTGGGATGTGACATCATCCTGGCCACCATGCGTGACCTATGGCATGGAGACCAGCTCGTGGAAAGCGCAGCAAATGGCAGTGGTTGAGCATTGACCTAGGAACCGGGAGGTCACACGGTTCGATTCCCAGTCAGGGCCCAGGCCCAGGTTGCGGGCTCCATCCTCAGTGAGGAGCATGCAGGAGGCAGCCGATCCATGACTCTCTCTCATCATTGATGTTTTTCTCTCTCCCTTCCTCTCTGAAATCAGTAAAAAAATATATTTAAAAAAAGAAAGAGAAATAAAGAAAGGAATTGTAGCAAATGGAGGGGGTGTGGGGAGAGGCTGGGGAGGCGGAGGGCCACACCCATGGGGTTGACCTTGAGTCTGGGCTGGTCTGTGGGCTGCGTGGATGGCAGGAAGCAGGACTGAGCAGGGAGCAGAGCAGGGTTTCCCGGAGTGTCCCACGCGGCTGCCAGGCTGAGCGGGGAGAGGGTGGAGGTCACCAGCCGGTTCTCTCTGGGCCCCGAGGAACCGAGTTCCCAGAAGGGCCCCAGGATAACCCTCGCGCCCCAGTTCCACCGCGTGAATGGGGCTCTCATGGGGCCGGCTGCTGGCCTGGATCACTGGCCCCATCTCGCAGGCTCGGACAAATGGGCTTTGTCCTTCCTCTGAGGGAATCGCTGCCGCTCCCTCCAGCCTGGGGTGGGGGGTGAGGGGGTGGGCATCGGAAGCGCTCGGATGACCGGGTCTCGCGGACGCGGAGGGTGAAGCCCGTGGCCCCCATAACCTCGGCGGCCCCACGCGTCTTCCAAGGCCGCGGGGCCTGCCCGGGAGGGATGTCAGGATGCCGGGCCGAGGGCGCTGGCAGCGGGCGGCGTTCACGAAATGCTTGCGAAGTGCTTTGCGGAGCTCAGCTGTGAGGAGTCGCCGCTCTGAGTGAGAGGGAGAAGATGGAGTCCCGGGCTCACGGGGGCTGTGCGCCATCTCGGAGCTGTCCTCAGGCTCCTCGGGGAGCTGCTCGTTCATTTGTCCTTTCTCACGGGACAGAATTCCTGCGGAAACCTTTCGAGGGCCATCGGCCTGAGCCCATGCGAAGCCCAGGCCGGAGAGAAGGCGCTGGGCCCGGGCCGACCTGGCCGCGCTGCCCTCCGCCCTGAGCCTGTGCCCTCCCCGAGGCCTGGTCCTCTCCCAGTTTCCTCCCCCAGGAAGCGCTCCCTTCCTCCTGTTTGCTCCCATTATGGCGCCACGACTCAGGCTCCGTGGCCCGAGCTCGGTGCACGCCATCCTCTCAGGAAAGAGGAGCAGGTACATGTCAGTGACCCGCGGGCAGCCTGCAAAGGGAAAGCGGAACAGGGTTCCAGGAAGGGAACCGGCCGGCGGGCTCAGGGGTTGAGCGTCAGCCTGGGAGCCAGGAGGTCAGGGTTCGATTGCCGTTCAGGGCACAGGCCCTGGTTGTGGGCTCCATCCCCAGTGTGAGGGGCGCGTAGGAGGCAGCTGATCCATGATTCTCTCATCATTGATGTTTCCGTCTCTCTTTTCCTCTCCCTCCTTCTCTGAAATCAATAAAAATGTATTTTTTAAAAATATGTGGCTCCATGGAGTGAGTACGTGTTTTTCTGGGGGTGGGGGTGGGGTGGGGACAAGGACTGTACACACTGCATTTGGATGACTTAGACGGACCCTTGGAAGTACATGTTACTGTCACCGACCCCGACAGGCGTATAAAACTCCGAAAAGACTTTCTAGCTCCGGGCAAAGTTAGCATATGCCCTCTTCCCTGGAGAGAGAGGGTAAGTGCGTGGCCTGGGGACTTCCTGCGACCAGGCCCGGCCTCGAGTTGGGATGCGCACGCTAGGTCCTCCCTGTCTGCTCCTCCGCCTTTGGCAGAACTCGTTCGGTGCTGCCGCCGCATTCGTGCCCTCGTAGCCGGGACGGCGCTGCTGGCGGCAGGTGTGTCTGAGGAGGGCAGCATCGTTTGTCCTGCGCCCGCGGGTCTCACCGGTGAGGGCCCTGCTCTCCTTCCCGTGCGGTAGGCATCCCTGGAGGGAGGCGCGCCTCCTGCCTTCCAGCCAAGGAAGGCTCTGGGTTAGGCAGGCAGCAGCGCTGAGCTCAGAAGCTGAATGACAAATGGGGGCTCCTGGTCTAACGTGAGAGAAGACAGAAGTCGTTCCTTTCTTCTTTTATCTAATCTCTTATTTTTAAATTTTATTTATTTAAATATACTTCTGACTTCAGAGAGGAGGGGAGAGGGAGAGAGAGAGAGAAACATCAATGATGCGGGAAAATCAGGGACCAGCTGCCTCCTGCACGCCTCCTACCGGGATTTGAGCCCACAACCCGACCAGGTATTAAACCATGACCTCCTGGTTCATAGGTCGATGCTCAACCACTGGGCCATGCTGGCCAGGCTAATATCTTCTTATTGATGTCAGAGAGGAATGGCAGGAGGGAGAATCATAGATCGGCTGCCTCGAGCCCGCAACGCCCCCCCACCCCCGCATGTACCCTGACCAGGAATCTAACCTGGGACCCTTCAGTCCACGGGCTGGTGCTCTGACCACTGAGCTAACCCAGCCAGGGCCAGAAGTCCTTCCTTAGGCCAGGGGTCTGTCTGGGTGATCGCTTAGAAATAAACGGCCCGAGAGTGATGGGGGCGAGTGACGGGGGTTGGGTTTGGTCTTGTGCGCTGGTCTGTGGCAAAACATGGACACCCGACACTTGGAAGTCACCTGGCTGCTCCGCGGATCCTGCCGACCTTGAGGGCGGCCTTGCCCGGGGCTGTGTGTAACCCTGGCAGAGGCTGGTGGAGCTGGGGTCTGAGAAAGGAGCCTGGCAACCTTCAGGGGCTGCACAGATCCGCAGGGGAAGCAGCAGGAAGGGGGCTCCGCCCTGGCTGGTCTGCGTCCCAGGAGGCGGCCATTGGCGACCGGGAGGGGGGAGAGGCGGGCTGAGGCGGGCGTTGGCGCTTTGGGAGCCTTTGAGAAGTCGCCGACCAGTTGTATTGTGGCGTTGGATGCAGGAGATGGAGGTTAGGTCTTCTAGGTCTGAAATACACACACGTGAATGGAATAAAGAAACTATAAAATGTAACACGGTTGTACGCATGTATACTCCGAGTTCATGGCCCTTCAATCAGGAATGCGGATGTGCTCACAGAGCTGCTGGAGACCCTCAGGAAAGGTGGGAGAGAAGGGGTGTGTGTTTAGGGGAGCCCCATGTAAAAGACGGCGCGTTACCTCATTGTGAAAACACGTTCAGTTGTTAGAAACCAGACCAAACCCTGGCGGAGGGGGGCGGGTGTGTGTGTGTGTGTGTGGGGAGGGGGGGCTCACTCGGTTGGAGCCTCGTCCTGTTCGCCAGGAGGTTGCGGGTTCGATTCCCAGTCAGGGCACCTACCTAGATTTCAGATCCTCTTCCCTGGTCAGTTGTGGGGTGTACAGAGGGCAACTGATTCATGTTTCTCTCTCACACGGACGCCTCTCTCTTTCTCTCTCAAAATCAATTAAAAAACATCCTCGGGTGAGGATTTTTAAAAAAATCATTGTGACTGGGGGAGGGGTAGAGATGGAAGAGGGCAGAGAGACGGGAAAAATAAAAATGTTCTGTTTGGTTAATCCTCACCCGAGGATATATTTCCTCTTGATTTTTAGAAAGTGCAAGGGAGAGAGGGAGGAAGAATGGGAAGGAGCGAGGGAAACATTGCTGAGAGAGACACACCGATGGGGTTGCCTCCATCAGGGGCCCTGACCAGGCCGGAACAAACCTGCAACCCAGGTTCCTGCCCTTGACCCACAATCAAACCTGAGACCCGCCCTGTGCTGCTCAGCCACACCCGACAGGACTAGAGTAAATCACGTGAAACTCCTCTCAGCCCGTCTGTTCCTGCTCCATCTCTTGGTTAAGTCTCACGGGGGAAGAAGAGCCATTTGGGGGAAGATGCCAGTGAGTGGGCATTTGACCCACGCTGGATCCGGAGCGAACGCAACTTCATGGAGGAGCCCCCAGGGCAAAGGCCGTCCAGGTGCCGCTGGAGTCCTGAGAAAGAGGGAGGTGAAGCCGGGGCTGTCTCTGGAGACCTTCCCCGGGGCCAGCTCCCGGGCAGCAGAGGGAGCTGCCATTTGATGCGACTTCAGGGGACCAGGCAGGCTCCCTCCCCTGATGTATCTTCCCCGTGTGGCCTGACAATACTTGGCGCCCCGCACCTCCAACCCCAGGCGAGCAGAGCGCTGCCCACGGCGTCACAGGTCACCAAGGGCTGTTCTGCAGGGCGATGTCTAACACAGACGGCGGAGAGGGATGGCGAGAGGGAGCGCCTCAGGTCGGCGAGGGGTGTCGTTACCCAGGGGGCTGTTCTCCTTCAAGTGCTTGCAAATTTTTTCTTTTTAAAAAAAATTATTTATTTTAGAGAGGAAGGGAGAGGGATAAAGAGAGGTACAACCATCAATGATGAGAGAGAACCATGGACCGGCTGCCTCCTGCACGCCCCGCACTGGGGATGGAGCCAACCCGGGCCTGTGCCCGGACTGGGAATCGCACCCTCACCTCCTGGTTCACGGGTCGCTGCTTAACCCCGGCGGAGCCCAGTGTTTACAATGTTCGTGCCCCACCCATGCCCCTCAGCCATTCATCCACCCACCCATGCGTTCATTCAGGAGGGATTACCTTAATCAGGTTGAACACCACCCAAATCCAGTGACCATTAACGGATAAGACATTACTGAGACAGTGTTGTATAAAATGAAGCAGGCGAAGGAAGGAGTAGTTGGCCACGGCCCAGAGACAGCAGGCGCAACACACAGCGCCAAGGAGGGGCACCACCCCGGGCAGGAACCGCTAGGCGGCTTCTGGCCAGCCCAGGGGTGCCTCACTGGGATGGGGCGAACCTCCAAGCGGCAGCTCTAAAGGGGGCCAGCCCTCCTCCCGGGTGGGCCCCTGTGCTCTGGCCCTGCAAGCACTCTTGGAGACATGCGTCGGGCCACCCAGAGGGTCGCACCCAGTTCTCCCAATGGCTTCGGGGCCCTGGGCATCCGCGCGTGGGCGGCACGGCTTGTGGCTGCAGAACGCGAGGCTCTCCCCCTTCCAGACCCCAACGGACACAGCTCGGCGTTGCTAACGGTCCCCGAGGGCGGAGGCAGCGGCCCCAGGGAGCGAGGAGGTAGGAGTTCGCGAGGAAACAGCAGCAACAGTAGCCACGCAGCCAAGGGCTGTAGCAACAGTGTCAGCGCAGCCGCGGCCGCCCGAGGGCCGGGGCCGGTTGGGAGGCAGCCTCGCGCGGCCCGCGGACACCCTGCTGCACCTCCGCCCGAGGCAGCCTTTCTGGGGCGGGGACGGCGGGCCCCTGGGTGCCCTCACACATTAGAGGTGACTGTTCCCACGGGGTTCACGTGCGCGCTCATCGGGGCTTGCAGAGGTCAGCCCGGCGCCGGCGCGGGGCACGGCGGGTGTGGCCGTCGGAGAAGCGGGACAGGAGCAGCGGACCACGGTAGCGCACAGACAGGGACCCCGGGCTTGCTTTCCAGCCGCCACGAACCTGTGGAACGCGCCCCGCTGCCGCCGCCGCTGCCGCCGCCACCCCGCGCCTGCGCGCTGCGCGCCCGTCCCTGCGCCTGCGCCTGCGCCGGACGGAAGCCCCGCCCCCGCGCCGGACGGAAGCCCCGCGCCTGCGCCGGACGGAAGCCCCGCCCCCGCGCCTGCGCCGGACGGAAGCCCCGCCCCCGGGCGCGCGGGGCCGCGCCTCCATGGCGGCCGCCGCAGTGAGAGGTATTTAGCGGGAGCGCGCGGCGGCTCGAGGACGCGCGGCGGCGGCGGCGGCGGCCAGGGGGGAGCCGGGCGGCCGTTGCGGGGCGCGCTCTCGAGCGGCGGCGGCGGCCCAGCGAGTCCGGCGGGTGTCGGCGCGGCGCGGAGGCGGGGGCTGCCCGCGGCGGCGGGTCGGCGGCGGAGACGGGGCGCGTGTAGCCGGGGCCCCGGGCCCGGCGCGCCCTCCGCCCTCAGGTGAGTGCAGCCCCGCCGCGGGGAGGAGCCGCGCGGGGCCTCGGGGAGGAGGCCCGGCGGGCCCGGCCGTGGCGGCAGCGGGAGGGCGCGGCAGCCCCCGGGCCGGCGCCTTTGTCCGGGCCCCGCAGCCGCGGAGCGCCGCCCCCCGCCCCTCCCTCCGCCCGCCCGCCCGCCCGCCCCCGCGCCCCGGGCCCGCCGGCGGCGGTGGGGAGGGGGCCCGCGCGGCCGGGAGGCGGGCCCGGCGGGGGAGGCGGCCCGGCGCCGGCCTTTGTTGCGAAGGGTCCGGGTGCGCGGCCAACATGGCGGAGGTCAGCTGAGCGCGGCCGCCCGCCGCCCGCCCGGCCTGCATTGTGCGCGGGAGGATGCGGCCGCCTCCCTCGTTTGTGGCGTCGGCGGGAGGTCGCGCCCGCCGCTCGCCGGGGAGGCTCCGGCTGCTGATCGTGCGCCTCGGTGTCCCCCTGCCGCGCGCCCCGGGTACTTTGGGGTCCCTCCTCGCCTCTCCCGGGCTGGCGCCTTGGGCATGGGGGGGGCCCTGGAGGGGCGCACGGTCCGCGCCCCGACGCCCGAGGTGTGCGCGCCGCGAAGACCCGGGCGTGAGCCCAAGTGTCAGAGTCGCCGCCGCCGCGAGCGCGGGTGTCTGACGGTCCGGGCGGCTGGACGCCGAGCAGCCCGGGGGGGAGCCCTCCCGAGCACTGGGCGGGGGGCGCGCGCGCCTGGTGGTCGGACCGCCCGCCGCGGCTCCCGCCCGGCCCCTCCGGTGGGTGACCTTGGGCGCGACCGAACCTCGCTGTGCCTCCTCCTCCTCCTCCGCGAAATGGGTCAGGGCGGCTCCTCCTCCCGGGGCGGCGGGGCCGAGGGCGACGAGCGGCGGCCCCGGGGGGCGCGCAGGGCACGCGCGCGGCGGGGCGGCTGGTCCTGTGGCTGAACTTGGGGAAGCGCGTGCACCGGCCGGTAAGGCGGGGGGTCGCGCCGGACGCGGCTCGCTCCTGGGTTTTCCTTTCGGTGCCTTTTGTGGTTGGACACGAACGCGAGAGGCCAGAGGACCAGGCTGACAGGTGCCTGGACGCGGTGGGAGCTGAGCTTCCTCTGGGCAGCGGTGGGGACCGGGCCCCGCGCGCCGGGGTGTCAGTCCCATGGAGTGAACCGCGGCCCGGAGCGCGCAGCAGTGCGCCCTGGGGGGCGAGGTCCCCGGGGGTGAGGTCCAGGGGGCGAGGTGTCGGGTCGCCATCAGTTGGGTCCGCGCCAGCAGGTTGCACCCGGGGGCCAGTAGATTTTGAGACTTAAAGTGGATGAAACAAAGGGTGTAGTTTGTTTTTTGTGGTGGCGGCGGCGGCTCTGGAAATGAAAGATAAGACTTTTGTGACCTGGAATGGTGAGTGGCAACCCCCGAGTTTGCTTTGCCACACGTTTTCTTTATATTATAGACTTGGTCTGCGCGATGCCTCTCGGCGCCTTTCCAGCGCAGTTTAGCAGCATTAATAATACTTTCAACCGAAGTAAATTAACAGCCTGCAGCTTCTCACGATAAGTATTGCGCAGGCTACAAATTCTGAGACAAGTTCCTTTCAGTTCAGCTTCACATGGGTTGCCTCTAAGCTCTGGAACTTCTTCAGAATTGCAGCAGAGCAGTCCTCTGCGCTGTGGTTAGGAAGATGGTCACAGGCTGAAGGGGGTTGGAGTTACAGAGGGAATGTTTAGCTGTGGCAGCAATGACATGACTGAAGGATCGGCCTTCATTTTCCCTGTTTTGAAAGCAGGTCTTACATAAGGAGGGCAGCACAGTCAGCTTAGGAACTTTGCAGAGTGACCACTCATATTTGAAAGCAGTTGATTTACTCAGTTTCTAAGGATGGGGCCCTAGCCCCCCCCTCTTCGTGGTGCTAGGGGAACCGTGTCCTTTCAGTGCCAGGTGGTAACGCGCTGTGGGGACCTGGGTTCAGGGGTGTCGGTTATGGGCGTCTGTGCAGAAGGGCAGGGCTCTGCCTGCCGCCCCGACGGACTCCTGTCCACGCATTGGGGACACTCAGGGCGTGTTGCTGGCTGAACTCGAGACTCACATGTTCTCTCGCCTGTAGGTCTTCTTTAAATGGTTTCCTTTCCAGGAGCAGTTTTAGAGGCGCAGCAGAAAGGAAGGTACCGAGAGTCTCCGAGCCCAGCACCCTGTCCCCTCACACAGCGTCTGCGCAGCTCCTCCACCAGAGGGTGGTTTGTTCCAGTTGTAACTGTACTGACACACGTCGTCACCCAAGTCCATGCTTTACGTTCTGCTTCACTCGCAATATTGTGTGTGATGAGCTTGACAAGTGTACATACGATTCCCCTTTGATGTATTAGGGCGCTGCTTCTGTCCGGTTATCTCAAGCCTGGCGATGCTCTCCCTCTCCCCCCCTCT
>PVJC01036919.1:0-17477 GCA_004026665.1 Murina feae | reverse complement strand
ATGACTCCACACAACCCTCTGTGCATCCGGCACCTCCAGTTTTATCAGAATCCACCTTGGCATACCTACCCCATAACACCCCCAGCCCACCAGACACTCATACGTACTCAACAAAAAATATTCTCATTGCCCCACAACCCCCCTAAAGGTCTTCCCCGCCCCCGCAGGCCCCCAGCCTTCACTCCAAACCTGGTTTGAGCCCATTCCCTCACTAAGGATTTGCCTCCCCACCCCCAACACCAGGACCCGGGGGAGGGGCGGTACCCTTACCTGTGCTCCTCCCTCACCGCCCACCGCTCCAAGCCCGGACCTCCTGGGTCCCTACCCCGACACCGGCCCTGACCCTGCCACTTGGGCTTGGGAACCTCAGTGAGCCCCTGAGGGCGCGGGGTCTGCGCGTTCCGCTAGGTTCCCCTCTCGGTCCGGCCAGCAGGACGCAGGGGCGGGGTGGGACGAGGCGGTGGACTCCGGACTCCGCCCTCCGCGGTGGTGGGGAAGGGGGCCTTGAAGGCCGACCTCAACACCAGATGAGGGCCCCTGACTCCGAGTGTGTGGCAGCAGGAGGCTGGCCGGGACTGCGAGCCCCGAACCCTGAGACCAGGCCTAAGTGCGGAGGAGGGTGGTCCAGAGTCTCCAGGGCCTTACTGGAGCCTTACTGGCTTGGCCCTGTCTCCACCCACCCCACCACCCCCTGATGATAACAGCAATTCGGTTCTTAGTGGTTCACATATACGTGTGCACATATATCCTCAGAACGACCAATGAGGCACTCTTTTTTTTTTTTAATCTTCAATGTTTTTCCACTGATTCTTAGAGAGAGTGGAAGGAAGGGAAGGGGAGAGACAGAGAGAAACATGGATGTGAGAAAGGCACATGGATTAGTTGCCTCCCTGCCTGCAACCCGAGGTACACGGTACGTGCCCCTGACCAAAATCCAGGACCCTTCAGTCCACGGGTGATGCTCTCTCCACTGAGCCTTCGGGCCAGGGCCAGGGCACTCTTGTTTGTTGTCCCTGTACACAGGAGGAAGCAGGCACAGGGAGGCTTAGGTGAGGCCTCCCGCAACTCACTGAGTGCAGACACCTCCTGGGTTAAGTGCTTAAACGCATCAACGCATTGATTCCTCTCAGTAGCTCTATTTCCATCCCTATTTTGCAGATCTGGAAACTGAGGCTCAGAGATGTGTGTTCACCTGGCCAAGGTTAACTGGAACTAGGCCTGGCAGTTTGCAACCCAGAGCTGTATTCCTTGCCGATCAAGGAGAGGGGAGGGAGCAAAAGCAGAAGGTGACCTGGGGGCTGCCCAGGAGAGGAGGATAAGGTGGGATGGGCCTGGGATAGGGGATGTGCTGGTCATCAGATGGTACCAGCGGTGGTTGAGTCAATATTTGGACCCACAGGGCCCTGAGTTCCTTTCCAGGCTCTTCAAATCACTTGCTATGTGACCTCTAGAAAATGGCATCACTTCTCTGAACCCAATATCTTCATCTGTAAAATGGTGTAAATGCTCTCTGCCTGCAGAAGTGATGACGTGCATAAACCACTTAAATTAGGTGAGATTACAATGTCCAATATTTACCCAAAGCCCGGCAAGGTAAGCACTGGAAACATGTTTGATTCTATTTATTATTATTTTTTATATCCATCTCCATCAGTCTGATTAGGGGACTCCCCTCACTCTGCTGGTCTTCTCCTCCTTCATGTAGCCCACCCAGCCTGCACTGGCTTCCCTTTCCCAGAAGCCCTCCATTTCACCAGTTCCTGTCAGCCAAACTGGAGGCTTCCCTGCCTGATGTGCGGCCAGCCAGGGGGACGGGGCGAGGGGCTCTGAGCCAAGAGTTCCTACCCTGGAGCTGGCACCGCCCCACTCCCCAGGAGAGCACTTGAATCAGCCAGAGTGTCTGGCAGCTGCAAGAAGACCATGGGAGGGTAGATGGGAGGGAAAAGGGAGCAGGATTACTTTGTCTGGGAGAAATATCCTGTTACTCTATCTTCTTAACCTCTCTCTCATTGGTTTTCCATCTTGGCTCCTGAAACATATTACAGTAGTCTCCCTTATTCACAGGGGATATGTTCCAAGACTCTGAGTGGGTGCCTGAAACTGGGTAGTACCAAAACCTGTCTATACTAGTACAATGGTTTTTCCTATATGTACATACATACTTTTGATAAAGTTTAATTTATAAATTAGGCACAGTAAGAGACTAACAACAACTAATGAGAAAATAGGACACTTTAATGACACTATTGTCATTACAGTTATGTGAATGTAGTCTTTCAAAATATCTTGTAATGTACTCATCCTTCTTGAAGATGTGAGATGAGACAATGCCCACGTGATGAGGTTAAGTGAGGTGAGTGAGGAAGGCACTGTGACCTTAGGCTACTATTGACCTTCTGATGAGACGGGTTTCTTGAACACAAGCACTTTAATACCGTGACAGTCAGCCTGGTAATTGAGCAGGCTGTGAAGTGACTAGTGGGTGGGTAGAGTATACAGCATGGGATGCACTGGACAAAAGGATGATTCACATCCTGGGTGGGATTCATCACACTGTTCAGAATAGCTCACAATTTACTAGTAGAACTTATGAATTGTTTATTTCTGGAATTTTTCATTTAATGTTTTTAGACCATGGTTGATCTCAAGTAAATGAAGCAGTAGAAAGCAAAACCAGAGATTAAGGGGCGGAGAGGAGGGCCTACTGTATATGTTTCTGTTGTTTGTTGTTTTAACCCTCCCACATCAGTGTCAGCTTCAGGAGGCTTGAGACTTGATGATTTTATTCAATGCTCTGTCTCAGGCCTAATACAGCACCTGGTACAAAGTTGGCCTTTATACATATTTGGGGGCACGAATTCTCACCAGCCTCAGTTTTTCACTGAATCTCTAAGCTCTGTGGGTCCCTTGTCCCCCTAGGCCACCCTACTGATTTATTCATTTCCATTTAGATCTCTCTGGCCACCATCAGCCTTGAACTGTCTCTCCAGCCCCACCCCTTTCAAGAGATCACAAGAGACCCAGGCCTCTTAGGGTTTGTGATGGTCCTGGAATATCAAACAGGAGATTCCACCCAGAATGATGAAGGGAGGTTTATACTTTTGATGAAAATTCAAGGAGGAACAGGACATTTATTTAGTCTCAAAGCATCTTCCCACAGATTATTTATTATAAAGGGGAAAAAATAGCATCCGTGGAGAATACTGGCAGACATCACCTTAACCAGGTGATAGAAGTTAACCTCACAAATCAACAAGATGCGCTTCTTGATGTGCACGGAGAAGGACACACCATCACCTCTGTGGCTTTCCTGCCAAAAAAATTCCATCATCTCAACCTAATCACGAGAAAACATGACACACCAAAATGAGGGACGCTCTATAAAGCAGCCACCTGTGTGCTTCAAACACCCCCGTGTCATTTTCTGCCACCTTTCCCTGCCCTCTTAAAATGTGCATGAATGTCCTGGCTGATGCTCATCAACAATGCCAAAAAGAGAGGCGAACACCAGATTCTTCTCAAGTCACGCTCCGAAGTCATCGTTCCATTTCTAACTATGATGGTGAAGCATGGCTACATGGGCAACATTTGAAATCTTTGATGACCACAGAGCTGGGAAAATTGTTGAGAACCTCACAGGTAGGTTAAACAGGTGTGGAGTGATTGACCCCCAACCTGATGTGCAACTCAAAAGATCTAGAAAAATAGCAGAACAACATGCTCCTGCCAGTTTGGTTTTATTGTATTGGCAACTTCTAGATATCATGGACATGAAGAAGTTAAGGAAACAACGCGGAAGGGAAAATCCTGGGATTCTTTTACTAGGGATATGATACATACATGCAAATTTTAAAAAATTATGGATTTCAGAGAGGAAAGGAGAGGGAGAAAGAGAGATAGAAACATATCGTGAGAGAGAATCATTGATTGGCTGCTTCCTGCATGCCCTCTACTGGGGATTGAGCCCACAATTCGAGTATGTGCCCTTGACTGGAGCTGAACGAACCTAGGACGCTTCAGTGGCAAACTGATGTTCTATCCACTGACCCAAACCGGCTAGGGCTGCACCACGATTTTTTTATCCACTCACCTACTGATGGGCACTTGGGCTGTTTCCAGATCTTAGTTATTGTAAATTGTGCTGCTATGAACATAGGGGTGCACACATTCTTTCTGATTGGTGTTTTTTTGGTTTCTTAGAATATATTTCTTAGAAATGGGATCACTGGGTCAAAGGGCAGTTCCATATTTAAACTCCATACTGTTTTTCATAATGGTTGCACCAGTCTGCATTCCCACCAACAGTGTACAAGGGTTCCCTTTTCTCCACATCCTCACTAGCACTTGGCATTTGTTGATTTGTAGATGGTAGCCATTATGATAGGTATGGGGTGAGACCTCATTGTCATTTTAATTTGCATCTCTCTGATGATCAGTGACTTTGAGCATTGTTTCATATGTCTCTTGGCCACTTGTATGTCTTCTTTGGAAAAGTGCCTATTTAAATCCTTTGCCTCTCTTTGTTTTTTTGTTTTGTTTTGTTTTTTGGTTAATCCTCACTAGGAGATATTTTTCCATTGATTTTTAGGGAAAGTGGAAGAGAGAGGGAAAGATAGAGAGAGAAACATCGATGTGAGAGAAGCACATCAATTGGTTGCCTCCTGCATAAGCCCTGACCAGGGCTCCTGCTGGGGAGGAGCCTGCAACCAAGTTATGTGACCTTGACTGGAATCAAACCTAGGGCCCTTTGGTTTGCATGCTGATGCTCTATCCACTGAGCCAAACCTGCTAAGGTATACCCATTTTTTAATTGGATTGTTTGTCTTCCTTTTGTTAAATTGTATGAGTTCCTTATGTATTTTGGATATTAACACTTTATCAGATGTATCATTGCCAACTATGTTTTCCCATACAGTGGGCTCTCTTTTCATTTTGTTGATGATTTCTTTTGCTGTGCAGAAGCTTATTTTGATGTAGTCCTATTTGTTTATTTCCTCCTTAGTTTTCTTTACCCTAGGAGATGTATCTGTAAACATATTGCTATGAAAGATGTCTAAGATTTTGCTGCCTATGGTTTCTTCTAAGATTTTTTAAAATTTCTTTATTGATTAAGGTATTACATATGTGTCCTTATCCCCTCATTGCCCCTCCACCCACACTCATGTCCTCACCCCCTCCCCTGTTGTCTGTGTCCATTGGTTAGGCTTATATGCATGCATACAAGTCCATTGGTTGATCTCTCCCCCTTATCCCCACCCTCCCTTACCTTCCCTCTGAGGTTTGACGGTCTGATTTTCACAACTTACATTTAAGTCTTTTATCCATTTTTAGTTTATTCTTGTGTGTGGTGTAAGTTGGTGGTCTAGTTTCATTTTTTTTAAATGTATCTGTCCAATTTTCCCAGCACCATTTATTGAAGAGCCTCTCTTGACTCCATTGTATGCTCTTGCCTCCTTTGTCAAATATTAATTGAGCATAATGGTTTGGGTCATTTTCTGTTCTGTTCCATTGATCTCTATGCCTGTTCTTGTGCCAGTACCAAGCTTTTTTGATTACAGTGGCTTTGTATGTAACTTGAAATCTGGTATTGTGATTCCTCCAACTTTGGTTTTCTTTCTCAAGATTGCAGCAGCTATTTGGGGTCTTTATTTTATTCCATATAAATTTTTGGAATATTTGTTCTAGCTCTGTGAAATATGCCACTGGTATTTTATTTATTTATTTATTTATTTTTAATATATATGTGTTTTTTATTTCAGAGAGAGAGGGAGATAGAAACACCAATGATGAGAGAGAATCATTTATTGGCTGCCTCCTGTATGGCCCACACTAGATATCAAGCCCACAATCCAGGCATGTGCCCTACCCAGCAATCAAACTGTGACCTCCAGGTTCTTAGGTCGATGCTCAACCACTGAGCCATGCTGGTTGGGCTGCCATTGGTATTTTAATAGAGATTGCATTGAATCTGTAGATTTCCTTGGTTAGTGTGGACATTTTAATGATATTGATTCTACCAATCCATGAACATGGAATATTCTTCCACTTGTTTATATCTTCACATATCTCTTTTTTCAACGTCCTGTAGTTTTCCAAGTACAGGTTGTTTGCCTCATTGGTTAAGTTTATTCCTAAGTATCTTAATTTTTTTGTTGCAATGGTAAATGGGTTGTTTATTTACTTTCT
This sequence comes from Murina feae, assembly GCA_004026665.1. NCBI lineage: Eukaryota > Metazoa > Chordata > Mammalia > Chiroptera > Vespertilionidae > Murina > Murina feae. The sequence continues at coordinate 11,291 of PVJC01036919.1, read as the reverse complement.
CTTGAGAATACATTATCTATACTAATAAAAGGCCAGGCGTCACGACTGGAACGACCAAAGACCAGACCACTATAGCCCCTCACTGGGCTGGCCCTGCCCCCAAGCAAGTGGTTAGGGGCAATCAGGCAGGCAGGCAGAGTGGTTAGGGGGATCAGGCTGTCAGACCAGTGGTTAGGGGTGATCAGGTAGGCAGGCAAGCAGTTAGGAGCAATCAGGTAGGCAGACTGCCCCTTGCAGGGCTGGCTTCCCCACACACACAGCAAAGAAAGAGGGAGGCCCGGGCCAGCCAAGCTATCACACCCCAGTCTGTCGCCTACAGAGGGAGGCCAGTGGTGGCAGGGGACGGGGGGTGGGGGGGAGCGCTGCACAGATGGCAAACAGTGGCAGCAGTGGGAGTGGGGCCAGCTGCCTGCAGCCAGGGGAAGGAAAGCCCTGCTAGGCCTTGATCTCAGGACAGGCCTAGCGACCCTACCCGAGAAGTCCCAGATTGTGAGAGGGTACAGGCTGGGCTGAGGGACCTCCCAAGTACACAAATTTTCATGCACTGGGCCTCTAGTTAGTGTATAAAAAAGCCATCAAGTCTTAGCTGTTTTGACTCAGTGAATACAGCATTGGCCTGAGGACTGAAGGGTCCTGGGTTCGATTCTGGTCAAGGGCACATGACTGGGTTGTGGGCTCAATCCCCAGTGGGTGATGTGCAGGAAGCACACCCATCTCATTATTGATATTTTTCTCTCTCTTTCTCTCTCTCCCTTCCTCTCTGAAATCAATAAAAAATATATTTTTTAAAAGCCATAGACTTTTAGGTGTTGATTTTGCATCCTGCTACATTGCCAAATTCATTTATTAAATCTAGTAGTTTTTTGGTGGAATCTTTAGGGTTTTCTATGTACAGTATCATATCATCGGCAAATGAGTGTTTTATGTCCTCCTTTTAAATTTGGATACCTTTTATTTCTTCTTTTTGACTGATCTCTGTGGCTAGGACGTCCAGTACTATGCTGAGTAAGACTGGTGAAAGTGGACATCCCTGTCTTGTTCCTGTTCATAGGGGAAATGGTTTTAGTTTTTACCCATTGAGTATGATCTTCACTGTATGTTTGTCATATATGGCTTTAATCATGTTGAGATATGCTCCCTCTATTCCCAATTTGCTGAGTGTTTTTATCAAAAACTAGGGACCAGGTGCACAGCCCGGCCTGTGCCCTCTTGCAGTCTGAGACCCCTTGGGGGATGTCCAACAGCTGGTGTGCCTGGCCAGCCTGGGTGAGGGGCTGATGGCTGTTTGCAGGCTGGCCAAGCACCCCCAGTGGGAACCCTCACCCCATGGGGGTGTGGCCAGCCTGGGTGAGGGGCTGAAGGTCATTTTCAGACTGCTCACAGCTCCCAGTGACCCAACGCCCCAGCGAGGCTGGTTGGAATCAGGTTTCTTGGGTTTATTTATCTTCTATAATTGAAACTTTGTTACCTTGAGCAGAGGCCTAGGCAGGTTATGAAGCCTCCTGTTTCCTTCAGCTCCATGGCTTCTATAATTGAAACATTGTTGCCATGAGCAGAGGCCCAGCCAGCCTAGGCAGGCAGTTGCAACAGAAGCCTCCTGTTTGCTCTAGCTCTCTGGCTGCCGGCCTCCATCTTGGCTGGGTTAATTTGCATACAGCCACTCTGATTTGCTGGGGGCATGGCTTGGCTGGTGGGTGTGGCTTATATGTCTTGGAGTGATAGTTAATTTGCATATTACTCTTTTATTAGAGTAGATGGGTGTTGGATTTTGTCAAATGATTTTTCCAGGTCTATTGATATGGTCATGTGATTTTTGTCTTTCAATTTATTTATGTGATGTAATACATTTATTGATTTGCAAATATTATACCAGCCTTGCACCCCTGGAATAAATCCCACTAGGTCATGGTGTATGATCTTTTTAATATATTGCTGCATGTGATTTGCTAATATTTTATTGAGGATTTTAGCATCTATGTTCTTCAGGGATATTGGCCTGTAATTCTCTTTCTTTGTAGTGTCTTTTTTATCTATATAAATCAAAATGTAAATGTTCATTTGTTCAAAATTTCAAATCTCCAAAAGTTCTTCACTGATTGCTTTGAAATTTTAACACAACATTGCATTCGAATATGCATGTGTTTTTATATACCTACATTACATAGATGTCACACCTGTGACAGGTAAAAACATGCTTTTTTTGAAAAAACAGGTAAAAACATGCTTTTTTGAAAAACAGCGCCATCTGTTGGACGTAAAAGCAACACACACTACAAACTTAACAATATTATTCAGTCTAACATTCAAAGCCAGGCAGTCACATCACATACAATTCCGTCGACACTGTTGTGGAAGCAGATGAAGCGGTTAATTATCCAACAGAATTTTGGAATTCGCTCAATCTGCCAGGGATGCCACCACATGTACTGCAATTGAAAATCGGCGTGCTAATTATCATGTTGTGAAACATCAACCAGCGTGGGGTTGGGCCTCGGGCCAGGGGCTGGGGTTTGGGGCGCAGGTGGCTGCTGTGGTCCCCCCTGCCACACCGGTGGCTGAGGGCTCGAGGGCAGCATGGTGAGCAAGGGTGGGGGAGCTTCCTCGGCTCCTTTTTCCTCCAGCTTTTGGGTGGCTCGGCAAGGGCCCCTGCCAGCGGGAGTCAGGAGCGGCTAGGCTGCTTTGGGCGCAGGGTACATGGTGCGGGGCGTGAGCCACCAGTGGGGAGTGGGGGTGCAGGTTGGCGCTGGGGGGCCCAGGCTGCAGAGGTGCACGTGTATCCTCTAGACCAGCTGGACAGGGCAGGCACAGCGGCCCGGAAGGGCCAATTGTACACCCACAAGCATTGTGCAATTAAACATATTAGAAACGTGCTCTTTCTCTTTTCTTCCTTTTCCATTTAACCAAACTGAGCCACAGCAATGCGTGGCTGGGTACAGCTAGTTTTAAAATATATTTTATTGATTTTTTACAGAGAGGAAGGGAGAGGGATAGAAAGTTAGAAACATCGATGAGAGAGAAACATCGACCAGCTGCCTCCTGCACACCTCCTACTGGGGATGTGCTCACAACCAAGATACAGGCCCTTGACCAGAATTGAACCTGGGATCTTTCAGTGTGCAGGCCAATGATCTATCCACTTAACCAAACCGGTTAGGGCTCTTTGTAGTGTCTTTATCTGGTTTTCGAGTTAGGATAATGCTGACCTCATAAAAAGAGTTTGGAAGTGTTCCTTCCTCTTGGAGTTTCTGGAATAGTTTGAGGAGTATAGCTGTTAGTTCTCTTTGAGGATTTGGTACAACTTCCTTGTGAAGCTATCCAGACCTGGACTTTTGTTTGTTTAATTACTGCTTCTATTTCATCAGTTGTTATTGGCCTATTCAGGTTTTCTGATTCTTCCTGATTCAGTTTTGGGAGACTGTATTTTTCTAGGAATTTGTCCATTTCCTCCACATGACCCTGCTTGTTGGTATATAGTTGTTCCTAGTATTTTCTTACAATCCTTTGTACTTCTGACCTTTGTATTTCTGTGGTGTCAGTGGTTACTTCTCCACTTTCATTTCTGATTGTATTTATTTGAGTCCTCTCTCTTTGTTTCTTGATGAGTCTGGCTAAAGGTTCATCAATTTTGTTTAGCCTTTAAAAAGAACCAGCTCTTGGTGTCATTGATTTTTGTATTGTTTTTTTAATCTCTATGTTATTTGTTTCTTCTCTATTGTTTATTATTTCCTTCCTTCTACTTACTCTAGGCTTTTCTTGTTGTTTTATTTCTAGTTCGTTAAATTATAGGGTTAAATAGTGTATTGCTGGTTTTACTTGGTTTTTGCTAGTGTTTTTTTTAATATATATATTTTATTGATTTTTTACAGAGAGGAAGGGAGAGGGATAGAGAGCTAGAAACATCGGTGAAAGAGAAACATCGATCAGATGCCTCCCACACACACCTTACCAGGGATGTGCCCACAACCAAGATACATGCCCTTGACCGGAATCGAACCTGGGACCCTTGAGTCTGCAGGCCGACACTCTATCCACTGAGCCAAACCTGTCAGGGCTGTTTGTTTGTTTTTGAGGTATGCCTGTAGTGCTATGAGCTTCCATCTCAGGACTGTATTTGTGATGTCCCAGAGATTTTGGGTTGTTGTATCTTCATTTTCATTTGTTTTCAGGAAGTTTTTTATTTCTTTCTTCATCTTGTTCATAACCCATTCATTGTTTAATAACATGCTATTTAGCCTCCATGTATTTGAATGTTTTGGGTTTTTTACTGTAGTTGATTTCTAATTTCATTCCACTGTGATCTGAGAAGATGTTTGATATGATTTCATTCTTCTTGAACTTTTTAAAAATATTTCTTTATTGATATCAGAGAGAAAGGGAGGAGAGAGAGATAGATAAAAACATCAATGATGAGAGAGAATTACTGATGGGCTGCCTCCTGCTTGCCCCCCACTGGGGACAGAACCCGAAACCCAGGCATGTGCCCTTGGCCGGAATCCAACCCAGGACCCTTTAGTCCACAGGCTAATGCTCCATCCACTGAGCCACGCTGGCCAGAGTTCTTCTTGAACTTTTAGAAACTTGTTTTCTGTCTTAACATGTGATCTATCTTTGTGAATGATTCATGTGCACTTGAGAAGAATGTATATTTTGCTGCATTGGGGTGAAATGTTTTATAAATGTCAATTAAATCCATCTGATCCAGTGTGTCCTTTAGAGTCTCTGTTTCCTTGTTAAGTTTTTGTCTGGAAGATCTATTCAGTGCAGTCAGAAGGGTGTTAAAGTCCCCTGCTATGACTGTATTGTTGTCGATCTCTCCATTAAATTCCTCTAGAAGTACGTGTGTGTGTATGTATATATGTATATATGTATTTAGGTGCTCCTATGTTAGGTGCGTATATGTTTACCAGGGTTATATCCTTTTGTTGGACTGATCCCTTTAGTATATTATGTAATGGCCTTTGTTATCTCTTGTAATGGCCTTCATTTTGAAGTCTTTTGTGTTGTATGTGAGTATTGCTACTCCAGCTTTTTACTTCAAAATTTTTTTCCATCCCTTCACTCTTATCCTATGTATGTCTTTTGTTCTGAGGTAGGTCTCTTGTAGACAGCATATAGTTGGGTCATGTTTTTGTATCCATTTTGCTGCCCTATGCATTTTGATTGGAGCATTTAATCCATTTACATTTATGGTTATTATTAATAGGTACTTATTTATTGCCATTTTAATTCTGTATGCTTAGGTTTCTCTCTGTGTTTCTTCTTCTCATTACAGCAGTACCTTTAGCATTTTTTGTATTGCTGGCTTGGTGATGATGTATTCCTTTATCCTTTTTTATCCCCCCCCCCTTTATTTGACCATCTATTTTGAATGATTTCCTTGCTGGATATAGTAATATTGGTTTCAGATCCTTGCTTTTCATTACCTTGAGTACTTCATGCCATTTATTTCTGGCCTATTGTTTCTGATGAGAAATCAGGTGTTAGCCTTATGGGAGCTCCTTTTTAGATAACAGAGTGCTTTTCTCTTGCTGACTTTAAGATTCTCTTTAATTTTTGGCATTTTAATTTTGATATGTCTGGGCATAAGCCTGTTTGGTTTCTTCTTGCTTGGGCTTCTCTGTGCCTCCTGAACTTGTGTGACCCTTTCCTTTACCAGGTTAGGGAAGAGCGATTTTTTTCAACTCTGTCTTCTAATTCACTGATTCTATCTTCAGCTTCCCCTAATCTTCTGTGTATTCCTTCCAATGTGTTCTTTCTTTTTAAAATTTTAGATGTTTCGTATTCAAAAGTTCTCAAACCAATGTGTCCTTTATTTGTGCTATGTCATTCTTTATTTCCGTTTTCATCATTACTATATCTTTTTTCATGCTGTTGAGCATCTTTACCATCATTACTCTGAACTCTGTTTCAGATAAATTTCTTATCTCTGCTTCATTTATCTCTTTTTCTGGAAAATTATTTTGTTCTTTCATTTGGGGATTCTTTGTCTCCTCATTTTGGCTGCCTGTTTGGGTTTGTGACTATGTTTTTTTTTTTAAAGTATTTTATTAAGTTTGTACAGAGAGGAAGGAAGAGGGACAGAGAGTTAGAAACATCGATGAGAGAGAAACATCGATCAGCCGCCTCCTGCACACCTCCTACTGGGGATGTGCCCACAACCAAGGTACATGCCCTTGACCGGAATTGAACCTGGGACCTTTCAGTCCACAGGCCGACGCTCCATCCACTGAGCCAAACCGGTCAGGGCTGTGACTATGTATTAGGTAGGTCCTCTACGCCTCTCAATCTCTAGTGCAGCACAGTATCAAACACTGTTTCAGACTAATTAGATTAGGCAGACTCAATGCCTCCAGAGACTGCCTACAGACTGATATGATTCCAACTTGAATTACCCCAGGCAATCGTCCTCAGGTATGGGAAGAGTGGTTTTTTTTATAGCAAAGGTGGAAATTTATTGAAGAACAACTACAGACTCCCACAGGTGGGGTGGGGGGAAAAGTCCCTGTGTGGAGAGTTTTTTATCAACAGGGTGGGGCAGTTGCTTCTGCCTGGAGGCTAATTTTTTTTTAAGCTAATTTTTTAATCTCTCTTTTTTTTAAAAATTGATTTTAGAGAGGAAGGGAGAGGACGAGAGACAGAAATATTAATGATGAGAAAGAATCATTGATTGGCTGCCTTTTGCACACCTCCTACTGGGGATTGAGCCCACAACCCAGGCATATACCCTTGACCAGAATTGAACCTGGGACCCTTCAGTCCTCAGGCCAATGCTCTACCCAGTGAGTCAAACCAGCTAGGGCTATTTTTAGTCTCTTAAGTGACCTCAAGGCAAGGTGTTTTTCTATAGAGTGGGTCAACTATTTTTCCTCCAGATAAGGCCACCTGTACAGCAAATGTCTGTGGGGATAGATGTCCTCTGCTGAGTGAGGGAATGACTTAGCATAGGAAACCAGGGGTGTCTGCTTTCTGAACTCTAACCCCTGAGTTCCCAATCATGGCTTCTGCTCACACAGCTTCAGTCCACTCTGCCTTCCCTCTGCCAGAGCACAAGGTGAGTGGCTCCACACGAATTTTGTACACTGGTCCCTTTAAGAGGGTGCTTTCCAACCTCACTCCCTGGCAGACAGCAATACTGCTACTTTTCACGGTCAGATGTTATGTGGGTACCCTTCTCAGCTCATGTGCTCTCTGCTGGGTGGCCCAGCTTGGGGATTAGATCCCAGAGCTCTCAGTGGCAAACCACCTCAGCTTAGATATCTCTCTGGGACTTCAGTTGCTGTCTGTGGGCACCCGACTTCTCCTACTGGTCTCTATGCAGTCTCCGCTTTTCATCCTCAGGTATCAGGGTTCTCTTCTGTTGATTATTCAGGAAGTTTTTCTGTATTTTTGTTTAATTCCAGTTTGTTCCTGGGAGTGTGACCATTCAACATCCACTTACTCTGCCGCCTTTTTAATCTCCCAAGGTTTAATGTTTAATTATAAAATTTAAAGTTTATTAACCAATGTCACCCCAATAAATTTAATAAAAAGGTAAAATAAAAAGCCTGATGAAGACTGTAAAAAATGTAAATGTCATAAAAAAACAAAACAATAACAAAAAATTTTAAACCTGGCAGGCCTATTCCAAATTAAAGGTGACTAAGGAAACATGACAACAAAGTATGATTCCGGATAGAGGGCAGATAGTGATAAAATATGTTATTGGAACATTGGGAGAAATTTGAATATAAACTATAAATTAAATGAAAGTTTTCTATGAATGTTAAATTGATATGGTGGAAAATGTTAAATTGACATTCTTATTATGATGAGAATTGTGCACGGGGGGAGGGGGATAGGGGTCCCTCAGCCTTGCCTGCACACTCTTGCAGTCCGGGACGCCTCAGGGGATGTCCGCCTGCCAGCTTAGGCCAGATCCCCCTGCAGTCAGACACCTCACCAGTCAGGACCCCTCACTCCTTACTGCCTGCTGTTGTGCTCACCAGCCATGAGTCTGGCTTCTGGCTGAGCAGCACTCCACCTGTGGGAGAGCACTGACTATGGGGGAGGGGGAGCGGGGGGAAGCTCTTGCATTGAGCATCTGCCCCCTGTGGTCAGTGTGTGTCATAGCACCCATTTGTTCTGTTTGGTCAATTTGCATATTAGACTTTTATTATATAGGATAGCCTTTTATAATATAGGATAGGAAATCTCCTCTTGTTCTTTATTTTTTAAAATATATTTTTATTGATTTTTTTACAAGAGGAAGGGAGAGGTATAGAGAGTTAGAAACATTGATGAGAGAGAAACACCAATTAGCTGCCTCCTGCATGTCTCCTATTGGAAATCACGCCTGCAACCAAGGTACATGCCTTTTACTGGAATAACACCTGGAACACTTCAGTCCGCGGACCAAGGCTCTATCTACTGAGCTAAACTGGCCAGGGCTCTCCTCTTTTTCTTAGGAGAATTTGACTTCTGAAAGTAATGTTATGAATAATATAAATTTAGAGTTGTTCATATAGAAAATAATATAATAATTAATAAATAATATAGGAATAAACTGTGTTTTGTGTACTCAGATCTATAAACCTACTTTTGCTCCACCATGTATATACAGTATATTAGTACATATATATCTACAGGCTGGGTGTATGGATTCGTGCACTGGTGGGGTCCCTCAGCCTAGCCAATGGGGATTGGGCCAAAACCGGCCCAGTGTACGGATTCATCCAGGCCATGTCTAGCCCATCTCACCCAGTCCTGATCAGCCAGACCCCAGCAGCAGCAAGCTAACCTATCAAAGAGTCTGCCCCCTGGTGGTCAGTGTGCATCATAGCGACTGGTTGAATGGTTGGTTGAATGCATGGTTGGACACTTAGCATATTGGGCTTTTATTATATAGGACTAGAGGCCTGGTGCATGAAATTTGTGTATGGGTACGGTTCCTAGGCCTGGCCGGCGATCAGGGCCAATTGGGGCCTTCTGGCTGCTGGCCGGTGCCTTCCTTCCTCAGCTGCCAGATGCTGGCCAGGGCTTTCCTTCATTCCATTCTGCCCAGTTAGTCAGAGCACATCATAGCAAGTGATTGAACTCCCAGTCTCCCAGTCAAACTCCCAAGGGGACACTTTGCATATTAGATTTTTATATATATAAATTTATATAAAAGCCTAAGTGACCATCCAACTATTCGACCAGTAGCTATGACACCCAATGACCACCAGGAAGCAGAAGCTCAATGCAGGAGCTGCCGAGCTGCGGTGACTTGGCAGCAGCGGTCCTTGGGCAACACACCCAGAACCAGAGAGGAAGGAGCCCAATTCCAGGATGCATCACCCAAGAACTGCCCTCTGGCAATCCGGGATCCCTCAGGGCATGTATGTTGGAGAGCCGGTTTCAGCCCAATCCTCACAGGCCAGGCTGAGTGACCCCACCTGCCAGAGGGACGCCGCTCACTTTGCAGAGGACCTTCGAGCCTTAGTGCCGCCCCAGGTGTGGATGGCTGGGGAGGGACCGCGGGAGGTTGGCTCCAGGGCCTGTCTGTCCCGTCTTGTCCAGTCCTGCCCCACCTGCCACCTTCTAATTAATTTCCTTTCAATGTGCAGGAATCTGTGCACCAGGTCACTAGTAAATATGTAAAGCAGGCAAAAAAATTGAACAAAACGTTACAAAAAAGGAACTAACTGGTTTGGCTCAGTGGACAGAGCTTTGGCCTACAGACTGAAGGGTCCTGGGTTTGATTCCAGTCAAAGGCACATGCCCAGGTTTTGGGCTGAATCCCCAGTAGGGGGCGTGCATGAGGCAGCTGATCAATGATTCTCATCATTGATGTTTCTATCTCTCTCTCTTCCTCTCCCTTCCTCTCTGAAATCAATAAAAAAATATATTTTTTAAAAAACTTCACAAGAAAGAAAAGCCAAGACAACAATGAACATTAATAAAGGTACTCAAATAGTAATCAGGGAAATGCAAATTAAGATCACAATGCATTTCCAATACACTCATCAGAATGGCTAAAATGAAAAAGAACACTACCACCAAATGTTTGTGAGGGTGTGAAGGAGGGGGAACTCTCATACACTAGAAATTTCAACCACCAGGAAAACTCTTGAACATTTCCTATGACCCAGCAATTCCACTCCAATCAGATGTGAACATGTATCTGCCAAAAGATAAATTCCCATCACAAACAAATGGATAAATAAATTGTAGCATCTTCACACAGAGAAAACTATACAGCAATAAGAATACAGCCCCATGCAACAGAGTGGGTAGATTTCACAAACAAAACTGGGCAGACAGCAGACATACTCTGTTGTTTTATTTATGTAAAGTACAAAAACAGACAAAATTAACCCATGTTAGAAGTCCAGTTAGTGATTACCCTTGGGGGCATCCTGGAAGAGGCATCCTGGGGAGCTGCTCATGTTCTTTTCTTCAGCCAAGTTCTAGTTACCTATTGAATTCTATTGAATTCAGTTTATAACATTTCATCCAGCTCTTCATTTATGACTTGTGTACTTTTCAGTACATATATCATACTTTGAAACGGTTATTTAAAACAAGTTAGAGCTTTATATACAGACATAGGTAAATTCCCAAGATGCATCACTGAATGAAAAAGCAAGCTGTAAAAACAGTATGTACACTCACTTTGGAAAACAGTATGGTAGTTCCTCAAAACATTAAAAATAGAATTACCATATGACCCAGCAATTCTACTTCTGGGTATTGACCCAAAAGAACTGAAAACGGGGTCTTGAGGAGGTATTTGTACAACCATATTCACAGCAGCTTCATCCACAATAGCTAAGAGGTCAAAGCAATCCATGTGTCCATCAACAGATGAGTGTTAAAACAAAATGGAGTGTATCTATACAATGGAATAATGGAATATTATTTAGCCTTTAAAAGGTAGGAAAATCTGCCCGGCTGTTGTGGCTCTACCTATGAACCAGGAGGTCGAAGCTCAATTCCCGGTCTGGGCACATGCCCGGGTTGAGTTTCGGGCTCGATCCCCGATCATGCAGAAGCCAGCTGACCAACGATTCTCTCTCATTATTGATGTTTCTATCTCTCTCTCCCTCTTCCTTCCTCTCTGAAATCAATAAAGATATTTTTAAAATAAAAGCTTAAAACAATAAAAATAAAAGGCAGAAAAATCTGACATGTGCTAAAACATGATTTTTGAGGACATTAGGCTAAGTGAAATAAGCCAGTCATAAAAGGACAAATACTAAATGATTCTACTTACATGAGGTACATAGAGTAGGCAAATTCATAGAGACAGAAAGCAAATGGTGGTTGGTTAC
>PVJC01036918.1:0-17477 GCA_004026665.1 Murina feae | reverse complement strand
TAAAAATTATGAACAACAAATATATATCAACGAGTGAATCTAAGAATCAAGTGAATAAAAAATCTGATGAACAGAATAAACTGGTGAATAGAATAGAATCAGAGGCATAGAAAGGGAGTGGACTGACAATTTTCGGGGGTTAAGGGTGTTGGGGATGCGTGAAGAGACTGGACAATAATTGTACACCTATGGATGAGGAATATGGGAGGGGGCAAGGTCAGAGGTTGGGGTGGGAATTGGGAGGAGGGGAGCTATGGGGGAAAAAAGAGGAACAACTGTAATAATCTGAACAATAAAGATAAATTAAAAAAAAAAAAAGAATATCTCTAAGCCTTGGTGGCTTTCTCAATAAAACTGTGTACCCACTTTATAGTTATTGTGAGGATCTGATGGGGTATAAAGCATTGATATATGCCTGACAAATGAGAAGCACTCAATCCAGGTAGTTTTTAACTTTGTTACTATGGGGTTATTATATGTGTGCTGGAGATATGATTTGCTCTCTAAATCTACTCCCCAACTTTTTTCATCCTGCTCTGTGCCCTGTGAAGTTAAGCTGGGGCCTCTATCAAAAGATTTCTTTGTCCTCTAGCTCTGGTCAGGCCAATGGAGGCAATAGCAAGAGGTGGGCTCCATCCTGGGAAGGCTCCATTGATCTCTCTATTGAAGGCCACATCTCCACTCAGGTGGCTCTCTCCACAGGGCTCTTTACTTCCTCTCTGGGAACTGGGAACTACTCTCTACTCCTGATAATGCCTTCTTACTATAATGAGCTCTGGGGTACTACACTAGCTTGGTTTTCCTTCACCCTCTCTGCTTCCTTATGATAGTCCCTTTATTAAATTCTACTGAATTTTAGTATGCTAAGTGCTTCCTGCCTAAAACCTGATAGAGAGAGTGTAGACCTGAGTACTTTGTAAAGTTACAACATTTGTCTTTAAGCCTACATGCTTTTTAAAAATCCTGCATCTCTAGGAATTAGCAATATCAAGCACTTGCAAGAATTTAAAAACAAAATCTACTCTTTCAGGTAAAAATATTCATATCTTACCAAACATTTCCTAGATATCCCAGAGGCAGCTCCAACTCAGCGTATCTACTGCTGACTAATCATCTGTCACCTCATCAACTGCTTCTCCTTTTGTATTCCTAAATAATTGTTCTTAAGAATGTCATCACCATGCTGACTGCCCATATGAAAAGCTCAGGTCATTGAGATCTCTCCCTAGGACATCATATCCAATCTGTTCAAGGGAAACAAGGAATAGGCAAATATCAACAAAGCTAGACTGAATAAGTGATATTGATCTGGGTACCATTTATTCCTTTACTACTACTTCCTGTGTGACACTTTTCCAACATCCTCCACAGTTCTAGTCACAGATCACTATATCTGAAATATATCTTACTACTCTGTCTTTACCTCCGCAGACAATAAAGTGTAAAGATATGCTCTTAAGAAGGTAAATATTTTTGAGGATAAAAATGTATATTATTTGCTGTTTATCCTGAGCACTTAGCAGAGCTTCTGATACATAATAGATATTAAATGAAATAGTAATATGTAGAAAGAATTAACTTTTTCTAAGAAAAGAATTTACTTTTTCTGAAAAAAAATATTGGAAGCAAGTTCCTCTAAAAGGAATATATTTTGTAGAATGACAGTTCTCCATCTTCTTAGGCATTATTTGCTGAGTCTTTTGTAAGTATTTCTCATTAGTACCAATAGATGAAAAGCATTACCAGGTGCTAAGTGCCTTTGAAAAGTGAACACCTCAGAGCCAGTTGAGAACTGGGGATGCCTACATTGTTTCACAAGACTTTGTTTCTATGACCTCACTCTAACATCCCTGGTCTCAGGTCTTTCTCTAAGCTTCCAGATTAAAGTCCCTTTACTATTTTCACTTGTTTGCTTGAACTATAGTTGATTCCATCTGTTAGCTGTGGTTCTGTGACTATTCAAAGGCCTATCATACTTCCTCTTAGAGATAATTGATGCAAATGCAAATGAGGCATTAAAAAAACCATTTGAGTAACTGGTAGAGAAGTTTCAGTTTCTTTTCCTAGAAAACAAAACCTCAAACTTGATCATGTGTGAAAGTAAGCCATTACAATGAAAGAAGCTGACTTTAAAAAATAGTCTTTTGTCATTAAACTAGCTGAACAGAAAGTTGGGCCAAAGCAGCATAATTGAGATTTGTGATTATTTCCTTGGTCCTGCCCTAATGGGTTTATGAGAATTGACTATAATGAACAAACAATGGTTATGATGATGAGTTTATTGGTTAATTCATAAAACATATGGTAGGCTTCCTTCTGTCAGAAGTATTTGGGCAAATTAAAATCAAGAATAAATAAATGGTATGACATCAAACAGTGTTTTGAAGCAGATCAGAAAAGTCAACTAATTAGGATTTTATTGATCTGGAAAAAAAGGAAATTCCAATTCTATTTTAGGAACTATTGCACCAAGCTTAGCTTCAAATTAGATATGAAGACTGTGTTTTTTGTCCAAGCTGTCCAAGCATTCACCTGGCCAAGGGAGTCATAGATCATTCCCCACCCCAGGTCCCTGACCTTAAGCCCTGACCATAAACGGCAACAATGTATCCATAGCCCCTGGCAGCGGCAACGCCCAGGGGAAGCTCCATACATTCCAAAGACCCCTTCCTCCTACCCAACCTCTCTCCTCCCTTACCTATCCTAGTTCAGTCCAGGTGCGGCTCCACCGGCCCCTCTCCCTTCCCGGACCGGTGGACTCGACTGTTTGCTCCTAATAAAGCCTGGCTGATTTTTCATTTGGCTCAATCTTTAATTCTTCGACGGCTTAATTAAACATTTTTAAACTCCAGTGGATGTCACTCCCAATTCTCACACCCAGCTATATGTCATCACAGTTTTGCTCTATAAAAATTATGTTGCAAAATTAATGAATGCTCTACACAAGACGCACTGGATAGGACTATGCTGTGGTATCAAAAACTCCAAAATCACAGAGGTTTAACTTAATAAAAGTTTTGTGTTTTTTGCCTTTCACAAAGTGTATTGCTAGTCCAGGTAACTCTCCAGGGGAGGCTCTTTCATCTTGTTTTGCTTCCATTTCAACATGTACTTTCAAGATGGCTGATTACTTGACCAGAGAAGAGTATGTTGAAGTGCCTTCTACCAACAATTAAATACTCCTGTCAGAAAGTGTCATATAGTACCTACCATCTAAGAATCATTCCATAACACAGAAATGCTATAGAGCTGCAGTCAGCACTGCCCCAATTCCTTCATCTTCAAAGATCATATGCAGGCCTCTTCTTAGCTTATGTCTTCTATCTTGAAGAGTGCTACATTTTTATCTGAAGATTATGGTAGAGGGAACTCAGTTTGATACATGAATTCGAAGGTGAATGACCTTTGAACAAGTATTGAACTTCTCCAAGTTTTACTTTCCTCATTTTTCAGAAGGGGATAATAGTAATGTTGATCTATAGGATTGGGACATGAAAAGGAATAAGAAAATTGGCAGGTATTGAATAAAAAGTTAATAAATGCTTGCCCATCCCAGAAAGTGTAGTCAGGCCAAAATCTGCACTTGCTGTTCATGTTATTCCTTTCCCATCCACTGGGAAATGCCTGTGAGAAAGAGATTAAGCAGCACTGGCCAGAGAATGCTAAACTGGGGAACAACTGAATGTCTGGATTTAAAATATCTGTGTGGAGACTGTAAAGTGTCTGTTTCACTAGAATGAAAATTGTCTCTGATTCCTATAAATCCTGCACTATAAATTGATTTCAGTGAGAAATTTGTAAGTTCTCCAGAAATGATGGTGACAGATGATAAGCAGCCTAATTCTCGGGACTATTTCAAATATAATCTAATATAATCAAAATATAAAAATGATCAGTATAAGCCTTGTATATAAAGCCTACATAAGACTTACTCACAAGTACACTTTACCTTTTAAATTTGCTTTCAGGAACGAATGTAGATATAACTCTTTAAATAAAACCCACATTAAAAATTTGAATTTATGAAAAATAATTACAGATATAATTCCTCAGTTTACAGCGGGATTCATGATAGAATAAATAGCAGTCTTTTGCACTTTAAAGTGGTCTTATTTGCCAACAAATTTTTAAGATTACAACTTTAATTATATAGGGCTTCTGTGAGGAATATGGATCATCACAAAAGGACTTCACTTATCTTCCTTTCTGCAGCTTTCCAAAGAATTATGTCACTATCCAAGTAGCATAATCATGGCAATTTAAATTATGATTTCCAACTCCTAGAGAATAGAGGATTTTTATTTCCATATTTCCAGAGTTGCTTTATTATAGTATACTAGAGGCCCGGTGCACGAAATTCATGCTCAGGGGGTGGTGGGGGGAGGGGAGGGTCCCTCAGCCCAACCTGAACCCTCTCCAATATGGAGTTCTTGGGACCTCTTGCAATCCAGGGCCTCTGGCTCTTAACTGCTAACCTGCCTTCCTGCATTATCCACTCTGCCTGCCTGCCTGTCTGATCCCCCTAACTGCCCTCCCCTGATGGCCTGGTCACCCCTATTAACTTTCTTTTTTAATCTTATCTCCCGCACAATTGTATTTGACTTCTTTATTGGCTTCTCCCTCTCACACAATTTTTCTCCTTTATGTAACACCTTTCTTACTGACTCATCATTTATAAACTTTTCTTTCCTCCTTATTTCCTACTTCTGTTCCATCATCATTCTTCCTATTTTTCTACTACCCTCCTTCCCTCCCCATATTCCTTCTTTCCTTTATGTTTACCCCTGCATTCCCTCCCCTTTTCCTTCCTTCCCGCCTTAATTTTTTTCTTCACTTCCTCCCTCTGACCTGCTTTGCTCCCTCCCCCATTCCTTCCTTCTTCCCATTCTCCTTTTAAGCTCTACCAGCTCCCCCTTTATAACTTTTCTTCCTTCCCTCTTTTTCTCTCATCCTACCTTTGCCATACATTCTTCTCTACTTACTTCCACTGTTTTAATACCTATCTATCTACCTGCCTAATTATCCACTATCATTTATCTTTTTTCTTTTCTGACTCCTACTTTTAAAATCTGTCCTCAGTACACAATTATACTTGATTTTCATTATAGCTCCTATAGTTCACTCATACATCCTCTTTCCTTCTTTAACTGCTGTCCACTGACTTTTTTATAAAGTTCTTCCCTCCCTCCTGTTCTGCCCCTCCCCACCTTGTTACTTCCCCCAAACTCTCCAGGGCTGCTGCTTCCTTCTCCCCGCCCCCCCACCCCAGTCTTTCCGTCTCCTGGCTCCCACGGGGGTTCACCCCAGCTCTGAAGGGAGACCTTGGACCCTTCACAGGAGACCCCTGCCCCTGTGGTAGAGAAAATGGAGCTGGTGAGAGAGGAGGCCAAGGAGGGTATGTGTGTATGTGTGAGAGAGAGGAAGCAGCCCTCCTTCCCTCCTTCCCTCCTTAAAGCTTCCATGGGGAAGGGGCGTTAACCCCCAGCCCAGGGCTCAGCCCCGGCCAGGTGTTCGTTACCCCCCCTTCCCTGGCCTCCCACCACCATCCTGCTCCCATTCCCAGCACGCCCGGCCCAGCGAGGGTGGCCAACACCCATGCAGCCAGGGCACTGCTGCTGCAAAGCAGGAGTGCCTCCACCTCCAGACCCTCAACCCCTCCATTCAGGATCCACCAACAGCTGGCAGAAGGTGTCTCCTAGGCTGCAGGCAGTGTCAGGCTTGGGGTCCGGTTCTCAGTCTCCCCTGGACTGCATGTGGGTGGCTTCTCCATGTCCCCTGTGAGGCAATGTGGGTGGCTTCTAGAGCAGCTGCAGCTTGTATCATGGGGCAGGCGGCTTCTTGGTCTCCTAGACTGCAGTCAGCCTCAGGCGCTGGGGCCCAGCTTCTCAGTGTTCTCAAGGACATGGGATAGGCAGATATGGGGCAAGTGGCTTCTCCCAGGCTGCAGCCAGCATCAGGCACTAGGCTGGGCTTCTCTGTGTCCCCTGGACTGCAGGTGGGAGGCTTCTCCGCTGGCTGTGGCCTGGATCACAGGGCAGGCAGCTTCTTCATCTTTTGGCCAAAGCCAGCCTCAGGCACTGGAGCCAGATGTCTCTGTCTTCCCTGACTTCTGTGTCTCCAACAGACCTGGAGCGGTCAGAGCCAGGATGCTTGTGTGGTAGCTATGACTGCAAAGCAAGTATCCCGGCTCTGGCCTCTGCCATCTTGGCTGGGTTAATTTTCATTCAGCTGCTCTGATTGGCTGGTGGGCGTGGCTTGGTTGGTGGGTGTGGCTTAGGTGTCTCAAAATGATGGTTAATTTCCATATTACTCTTTTATTAGAGTAGATTACTGAAAATTTCCAGTTTTCAACAAAAATTATGAGATGTGCAACAAACAAAACACAAATGGCTCACACACAGGTAAAAACAATCCTAGAAACTGTTGTTGAGAAAGCCCTGATATCAGATTTATAGGACAAAGACTTTAAATCAGTTAGACATGTTCAAAGTACTAAAGGAGCCATGTCTGAAGAATGAAAGTATGAAAGCAATAGCACTAAGTATAGAATATCCATAAAGAGATAGAAAGTACATTAAAAATCCAAACAAATTTTAAAGTTGAAAAGTACAGTATCTGAAATGAAAAATTCTTTAGGGACACTCAACAGTAGATTTGAGCTAACAAAAAGAGAGAATGAGTGAACTTTAAAATAGGTCAATTAAGTCTTTACTTAGTCTGTGGAATAGAAAGTTAAAAGCATGAATAAAAATGAAGAACCACAGAAAACTGTGGCACATCATTGAATATGTCAACATAGGTTTATAGACAGGACAAAAAGATCAGAAAGAACAGTTGGAGAAAAAAATGGCTGAAAACTTTCCAAATTTGATTTTCAAACTTTAATCTACATGTCCAAAAGGCTAATGAACTCAAAAGGGTAAACTCACAGACATCCATACTGAGACTCATCATAATAAAACTGTTGAATGTCAAAGTCAAAGATAAAATATTGAAAGCAGAAAGAGAAGGAATTCATCACATATACGCAAGGGACCCTCAAAAGTCAACAGTTGATTTCTTACCAGAAACTATGGATGTCAGAAGATAGTGGGATGACATATTTAAAGAAAAATTGTCAACCAAGAAAATATATTATTAAAATATAAAGGAGAAATGAAGAGATCCCCAGATACACAAAACCAGAGAATTTATTAGTAGCAGACTGTCCTGCAAGAAATTACTATGAATAAGTATGCTAAAATAATGAGATGATCTAGACAAAATGAGAAAATTCTTAGAAGTCACAATTATCAAAACTTTTTAAGAAGAAATAGAATGTGTGAGTAGATCTATACCATGTAAAGCTACAAAATTAGCGATAAAAAATTATTTACAAAGAAAATCATAGAATCAAATGACTTTACTTGTGATTTCTACCAAATTTTTTAAAAATACCAATCCTCCACAAACTCTTCCAAAAAACTAGAAAACACTTCAAACATGTCTGTGAGATCAAGATAACTCTGACACCAAACCTAGAAAAAAACAGATGTCACAAGAATGGAAAAGTTTAGATTAATATTTTTTATAGACACAAAAATCCTCTTAAAAATCTAGTAACATATAACAAGGATTATACACCATGACCAAATAGAATGTATTTGAGGAATGCAAAATTGGTTTAACATACAATAAACAATTAATGTAATACATGAGGAGTCTAGCTCCAGGCTGAAACCCTATGTGTGATCTTTCAAGCCTGACCAAGGCCAATTGCAAAGGTTCTATCTGACAGGCATCATGAGGAAAAGCTGCCCCCAAATACACATAGCAGATTTGGTGCATGGCCATTGCATTGCAATCTCTGGTGGGAGTTGCAGTAAAGGACTCATGTCTCCCTGACTAGCTTTGCTCTTATGAATATCTGCATTTTTAGCCCAGGAACCTTTGTTGAGAAGTTTTCTTATCAGAGGAACCAAGGCCTCTCTTAGGTGCATTCTGCCTATCCCACCTTCTCTGGGAGGCCTTCAAGACATTTTCTTCACTTTGAATCAGTATTGTCTTTATACTCTTAACCCTTCTCCCTCCATCTTCCCTGAACCTCTGGGTCCACAAAACAGCAGGACCCTTTGGTTTGTGGCTCCCTCAGTGATCTTCCTGTGTGTACTGATATATTTGACCTCCTGGCACCCTGTCTTGGGGGGAAGAAATAGAACACTGGCAGAGCTGAAATTTTTTCCTTTTTAGACTCCTGCTTATATTATTACCATAAATGAATTAGGGCATCTTTGTTACTTTCACTTTGGCTTATTGTTTGTTTGTTTCTAATATATTTTTAAAATTTTATTTTCTTGTTTAAAGTATTACAAATAGTAGTACATGTGTCTCCTTTTTCCCCCATTGACCTTCCCCCAGCCTCCCCTACCCCCAGCACGTGCCCTTACCCCACTCCTCCAGTGTCTTGTGTCCCTTGGTTATGCTTATATACATGCATATAAGTCCTTTGATTGATCTTTTACTCCCTCCCCCGACCCTCCTCAGCCTTCCCACTGTAGTTTGACAGTCTGTTCGATGTTTTACTGCCTCTGTACCTATCTTTTTGTTCATTAGGTTATAATATTCTTTATTACCCATAAATGAGTGAGATCATGTGGTATTTTTCTTTCACTGCCTGGCTTATTTCACTTACCATAATGCTCTCCAGTTTCATCCATGCTGCTGCAAATGGTAAGAATTTCTTCTTTTTTATAGCAGCATAGTATTCCATTGTGTAGATGCACCATAGTTTTCTAATCAACTCATCTGCTGATGGGCATTTAGGCTGTTTCCAAATCTTAGCTATTGTAAATTGTGCTACTATGAACATAGGGGTGCATATATCCTTTCTGATTGGTGTTTCTGTTTTCTTGGGATATATTCCTAGAAGTGGTATTACTGGGTCAAAAGGCAGTTTCATTTTTAAATTTTTGAGGAAACACCATACTGTTTTCCACAATGGCTGCACCAGTCTGCATTCCTACAAGCAGTAAAGAAGGGTCCCTTTTTCTCCACATCCTCTCCAGCATTTGTCATTTGTTGATTTGTTGATGATAGCCATTCTGACAGGTGTTTGTTTTGATTTGCATCTTCTCAGATAATTAGTGACTTTGAGCATGTTTTCATGTGTCTCTTGACTTTCTGAATGTCCTCTTTCAAAAAGTGTCTATTTAGGTCCTTTGCCCATTTTTTGATTGGGTTATCTTCCTTTTGTTAAGTTGTATGAGTTCCCTGTAAATGTTGGAGATTAAACCCTTATTGGAGATAACATTGGCAAATGTGTTCTCCCATGCAGTGGGCTTTCTTGGTGTCTTGTTGATGGTTTCTTGTGCTGTGCAGAAGCTTTTTATTTTGATGTAGTCTCATTTGTTTATTTTCTCCTTAGTTTCTCTTGCCCTAGGATCTGTGTCTATAAAGATTTTTCTATGAGCCCTGACTGGTTTGGCTCAGTGGATCGAGTATCGACCTGCGGACTGAAGGGTCCCAGGTTTGATTCTGGTCAAGGGCATGTATCTTAGTTGCAGGCATATCCCCAGTGGGAGGTGTCCAGAAGGCAGCTGATCGATGTTTCTGACTCTCTGTCCTTATCACTTCCTGCAAAAAAAATCAATAAAATATATTTTTTTTTAAAAAAGATATTGCTATGACATATGTCTGCAATTTTGCCATCTATGGAGTCTTGTAGGGTTTTTATGGTTTCCCATCTTACATTCAAGTCCTTTAGCCATTTTGATTTTATTTTTGTGTATGGTGTAAGTTGGTGTTCTGATTTCAGAGAGAAAAGGAGAGGGAGAGAAAGGTAGAAACATCAATGATGAGAGTGAATCATTGACTGGCTGATTCCTGTACACCTTCTACTGGGGATCTAGCCCATAATCACTTACCAGAAATCAAACCAGGAACCCTTAGGTCCACAGGTTGACAATATATCAACTGAGCCAAACGAGCTGGAGCATTGGCTTATTGTTTTAATTGACCATCTAGAACTTATACCTAGCAGCTAAGCTCTCTAACTCAACTTGGGACATTAAACTATATTAAAGGACAGAGACCACATGATCATATCAATAGATGGAAGAAAAAGCATTTGACAAAATCTAACAGCATTCTATAATAAAAATACACAAAAACAAAAGAACAAAAGGAAACTTCTCAACCTGATAAAGAACATCTAAAAATGCACTATTGAGAAGGAACCAAGATGGCAGCATATGTACACACCTGTACTTGCTGCCTCGGCAGAGCCACATCAAAACTACAACTAAAAGACAAAATGGATATCATCCAGAACCACAGGAAGGCTGGCTGAGCGGAAGTTCTACAAGTGGAAGGAAAGAGAAACGGTAAGAGGTGCGGAGGAGCAGAAGTGAGGACGTACAAAGGCATGTGCGAAATGGCTGGCAACTGAGTGTGCTGTTCTCTTTTTCAATTGGGAGGGAGATACAAGCTCCCAATTGCTCTGAACTCCAGTTCTGGGTGAGACTCTGGGAACCCAAACTTATAAGGGGAGAAACTGGACTGTCTGGCACTGGGTCGAAACACAAGGGTGGCTTTCTCTCAGAGGTGCTTGCAGCAATCATTGTTCCTGCATGGGAGCATGGAAAGTGGAGACACGGGGACCTCTCCAATGCAGGGCTGACTGGCAGCCATTGCTGTTTGCCCCACCCTGGTGATTCCCTGAAACCCCACCCTACCCAATTTACAACCCCACCCAAGCTGTGCACAGAGGCTTTTGCATATAAATGGCCTGTGCTCTCTCCACCTAAAACCTAACAAACTGCAGCTTGGTCAGAGAGCCCCAGAGCTTCCAAAAGAAGGCCTAAGGCTTGACAGCAGCCTGCATTGCTTCACAGCTGGGCCTCATCTAGGCACCTCCAAAACCCAAACAAAGAGGAGGAATCTGCAGATTTCTCTGTAGCTCCTGCTGCGTGGCCATAGGCAGTGGCTAATTTTGCACCTCCTTGGAGGTCCAAGAGCCAGTGTACCCAGTGGTCGGTGTGAGACCATAGCAGATTACAACTCTTCACATCCATAACAGACACACTCAAGGGGCAGACTCAGTGAAAGCCCCACTGAAGCAAGTCCTGCCATTTAAGGGTGTCTCCAGCACAACAGTTCTCCCATTGTAGACACAACTGGTCCTCATAGTCAACTGGCCTGGTGATCAATTCTTTCCAGTGATACCAATAGCAATTAAGGCTTAACTATAAGACTGTGCACACAGCCCACAAAGGGGTGCACCAAGAGTGTCCACCTCAAGTAATTAGGGAGACTGAGCCACTGGGCCCTATAGGATACCTAGCACACAAAACCATTCTGTCAACACAGGGAAGTAGCCAAAATGTGGAGACAAAGAAACATGTCACAAAGAAATGGAGGAAAGCAAACTACTAGATATAGAGTTCAAAACCACAGTTCTGAGGTTACTCAAGAATCTTCTAGAAACCTTGGAGAAATTCAGTGAGACCCTCAAGGATATGAAAAGGGGCCAATTAGAAATTAAGCATACACTGACTGAAATAAAGAATAATATACAGAGATCCAACATCAGACTAGAGGATAACAAGAATCAAGTCAAAGATTTGAAATACAAAGAAGCTAAAAACACCCAACTGGAAAAGCAAAAAGAATCCAAAAATATGATGATAGTATAAGGAGCCTCTGGGACAACTTCAAGCACACCAACATCTGAATTTTGGAGGTGCCAGAAGAAGAGAGAGAGCAAGATATTGAAAACCTATTTGAAGAAATAATTACAGAAAACTTCCCTTACCTGGTGAAAGAAATAGACTTACAAGTCCAGGAAGAGCAGAGAACCCCAAACAAGAGGAATCCAAAGAGGACCACACCAAGACATGCCATAATTAAAATGCCAAGAGCAAAAGACAAAGAGAGAATCTTAAAAGCAGCAAGAGAAAAACAGTTAGTTACCTACAAGGGAGTACCCATATGACTGTCAGCTGACTTCTCAACAGAAACTTCGCAGGCCAGAAGGAAGTGGCAAAAAATATTCAAAGTGATGAATAGCAAGAACCTACAACCAAGATTATTCTACCCAGC
This sequence comes from Murina feae, assembly GCA_004026665.1. NCBI lineage: Eukaryota > Metazoa > Chordata > Mammalia > Chiroptera > Vespertilionidae > Murina > Murina feae. Next base: position 5,399 of record PVJC01036918.1, on the reverse strand, counting down.
AAAGCTATCATTTAGAATTGAAGGTCAAATAAAGAGCTTCACAGATAAGAAAAAGCTAAATGAGTTCATTGCCACCAAATCAGTATTATATGAAATGCTGAAGGGTATTCTTTAAGAAGAGGAAGAAGAAGAAGGTAAAGATAAAAATTATGAACAACAAATACATATTTATCAACAAGTGAATCTAAAAATCAACTGAATAAAAAATTTGATGAACAGAATAATCTGGTGAATATAATATAATCAGGAGCATACAAAGGGAGTGGACTGACAATTCTCAGGGGAAGGGGGTGTGGTGGGTGAGGGAAGAGACTGAACAAAAATCGTACACCTATGGATGAGGACAGTGTGGGGAGGGGAGTAAAGGCATGGAGTGGGGTGGGAACTGGGTGGAGGGGAACTAGGGTGGGCGGGAAAGAGAAACAACTAATAATCTGAACAATAAAGATTTATTTTAAAAAATAAATAAAATAATAAAAATAAAAATGCACTATTGAAATCATACTTAATGGCAAAAGGCAGAAAGCTTTCCCCTTAAGATAGGAGTAAGACAGGGAAATATACTCTCACCACTTCTTTTCAACATTATACTTGATGCACAATTAGGCAAGAAAAACAAAAAGCATCCAGATTGTAAAGAAAGAAGTAAAACTATGTCCATTTCCAAATGATATGATCTTTTACATAGAAAATTCTAAGGAAGCCACCAAAAACTATTAAACTAATAAATGAGTTCATCAAGGTTTTAATAAATAAAAATCAATATACAAAAAGCAACTGTATTTATATATACTAGCAATGAACAATCTGAAAATTAAACTAGTAAAATAGTTGCATTTAAAGGTGTGAAAAAGTAGGTTTACAGTTCATTGGAAAATAATATAATTAGTAAATAATAACACAAGAATAAACTGTGTTTTGTGTACTCACAATGGTACACCTTCTTTTGCTCCCCTTATATTAGTATCAAAAATAAAATATTTACTAATAAATTTAACAAAAGAAATGCAAAATCTCTACACATAAAAGTACAAAGTATTATTAAAAAACATTTAAAGACAAAAAGAAATGAAAATACATTTATGTTAATGGACTGGAAGACTTAGTGTGGTTAAGATGGCAATACTTTCCAAATTGATCCACAAGTTCAATGCAATCCCCATCAAAATCCTATTTTTCTTTTTTGGAGAAATTGACAAGTTGATCCTAAAATTCATATGGAAATTCAGTGGGCTCAAGATAGCCAAAACCATCTTAGGGAAAAAAATACCAAATTTGGAGAATCACTCTTCCTGATTTCAAATCTTGCAATAAAACCACAATGATTAACACAGTGTGATACTGGCCAAGGATGTATATATGGAATGACGGAATAGAATTGAGTCTAAAATCAAACATATTTACATTAACCCATTTTTTACCAAAGATGCCAAGACAACTGAATAGAAGAAAGAATAATTATTTTAACAAATTTTGCTGTGACAATATCCCCATGCAAAATAATGAAGTTAGATTCCTACCTCATACCATATAAAAGTTAATTCAAAACTTTAAATGTAAAACATAAAACCATAATTTTTTTAAAAGAAATCATAGACACAAATCTTTGTTACCATGGATTAGGTGATGACTTATTAGGTATAACTCCAAAAGCACAATCAACATCAATTAAAAAAATAAATTCATTTTATCAAAATTAAAAATTGTCATCTTTCAAAAGACACCTTCAGGAAAGTAGGGGAAAAAACACCCACATAATGGAAAAGCTCACATTTGCAAATCATATTTCTGATAGAGGGCTTGTATTTGGAAATATAGAGAACTCTTACAACTGAAAAACAAAAGGACAAGTAAACCAATTTTTAAAATGGTCAAAGTATCTGAATAGACATTTCTCAAATTAATAAATACAAATGGCCAATAAGCACATTAAAAGATGCTCAGCATTATTAATCATTCAGGTAAATGCAAATCAAAACCACAATGTGTACAACTCTACACCCAACAGGATGTTTAGAATAAAAAAGACAAATACAACTCTTGGTGAAGATGTGAAGAATTTGGAACCCTTAAATATTGCTGATGGGAATGTACTAGTAAAATTATGTAACTATAGTGAGTAAAGCAATTTGGCAGTTACTCAAAAATTAAACAATGAGGTACCATAAGATCTAGTAATTTCACTCCTAGGTATATACCCAAGAGAATTGAAAATATATGTCCATGCAAAAAATATATACACAAATGCACATAGCAACATTATTAATAATAACCAATAATTAGAAAGAGACCAAATGTCCATCAACTATGAGTGGATAAACAAAATGTGGGACATTTGTACAATAGAATTTTATTCATCCATAAAAAATGAAGTACTGATACAACATAGGTGAACTTTGAAAATATTATGCTAAGGGAAATAAAAGAGACACAAAAGACCACATATTATATGATTTAATTTATATGAAACTAGAGGCCCAGTGCACAAAATTCATGCACTGGTAGGGTCCCTAGCAGTTGCCAGCTATTAGCTGGGTACTCCCGCCCTTCTCTCCCTACCCCGCCTCGGCTGCCTGCCACCACCAGGGCCTCCGTCTCTTCCCCCGGCCTGCCACGCCCCCTGGTAGAACTCCCAGACAATCTCCCAGTCAAGGGGACGGAAAATTTGCATACTATGCTTTTATTATATAAGATGTCCAGAATATGCAACTTCATAGAGAAAACTGCTTAGTGGTTGCCAGGGTTTAGTGGCAGGGAGGAATATGGAATTATTACTAATGGGTACAGAGTCTCTTTTGAGTGTGATTAAAATGTTTTGGAATTAGAGGGTAAGTTTTTATGTTCAAAATGATTTTGAAAAATAGCAAAATTGAGTGACAAGATTTACTAAGTACCAAGATGTTATAGGAAAATGATTCAACATAGTATTTTTGCAAAACTCTTTCTTTCCCTCAACATTCCCTCCTTTCATGAATATCCCTGTTTCTGAAGACAGGTTTATAGTCAAAGATGATGTGCTGGCTAATAATTAACCAGCTTCCCCGATTTTTTGCCAAGCTAATGTTGTACAGAAATATTGCATGTTGAATGATAAAAATCTTGCATATCACACATTAACTCTGGTACAATACATATTTTAAATTACCCTATTTGAGTAGGAAAGTTCAGTGCCTTTTAAGTGCTGTGCTTTTTTTTTCCAGTTTGCATTTCGCTCAGAGACTAAAAGAACACACACAATGCTTTTCTCAATGTACAAACAGCTCCCGAGTCCTAACTTAGGAATAAAAATTAGAAATAGATTGTTGTTTTCTAGGCCTTTGACAATAATTAACTGGTTATCAGTTACAGCATAATAATGGCCCATTTATTAGAAAAAGGCAGTTGAGATTTTTGTTTTTTAATTTGCTTACAGCTTCCCAGAGACATAATAGCAACTTGGAAGTCCTTGTTCTTTAATTCTCAGGCCTGATTCTAATGCAGCTGGGTCACAAGACCTTTATAATAGAGTTTATAAAACCACATTTAATGTGAGGCAAGTAGTTAGAAAAAAAAAAAATGACCTTTTAAATTATATCACCATTTCCCACATAAAAGCTTCCACCAGTCTCTTAATTCATACGACCTTTGGAAGGTCTAAAATTATTTCCCAGGAAGAGTTGATGTAAATTTGATTGGATCCTATTCCTTTTGACCCAGAACACATAGGAGCCACCCACCCACAGCACAGCCCGGGAAATGTTAAAATCAACTCAGCACAGCAGAAATTTGCTGCATGAGGAAGATTCATCTGAGCCCTGCAACAGCAGACTTCCTAAAGACAGTTTGTTAAGCCACCTGGCTAAAGGTTTATTTAATCTTTATCTCTTGATTGCAAACCAAAGAAAACCTTTAGATTTGCCAATTGCCTAGGGAGGAATATTTTAGAAATTTTAACAATGAAATGAAAATGCTAAGAGTATGCATAAAAATTGAAATCATCATAAAATGGAAGTGCTGCCTGATGGAAAATTGGTATATTTAATGGAATTTTTATATTTTAAAACTTGGTGATTAGCTGGTGAAAGTGGGAGAGCAGAAGACTTAGAAATTTTATATTTTAATATCTTAAAAAGGTATCCTGTATTTAATATAAAGCCTTCTTTATAATATAGTTACATGATAGGAAATACTAAAGAGTTGTATGAGTGGGAAAATACACAACTAAACTTTTTTGAATTCATGTTCAGTAATTTTTAAACATATAGACTTATGTACATAGAAGAGATCTTACTTTGCATGTATTTATTAATATAATTTTGTTCATAGCACATTGTAATATAGCATTTTCCTTATGTGATTACAAATTCAATGAGAACATCATTTTAAACTGCCATTTAATATTCCATCATGATTTACCATAATTTATTAAAATATTTCATTATTGATGAACATTTAGACAGTTTTCAATTTTTTGTATTATAAATTACAATTCAGTGAATATCTTTGTGGATAAAAAGTTTTCATGCATTTTATCCTAAAAGGTTTTTAGTATAGGTAAACTAATAATCTTCTACCTTTATCACTGAAGAAGAAAATCACCAACAGTCTTACTTGTTTTTACAGGCATATTAGTTTTTGTTTTGCATTTATAATAATTGAATTTAGACTATTAGCCAAGGAACCAGATTTAATACTACATTTTTTTTCCCTGGAGGCCACTGATATTCCATAGATTTTTTGGATGATAATCACTCTGCTATGAACAATACCACAAACCCATTTAGGCTATGAAAGTGAACCTTGCCCTAGCTGGTTTGGCTCAGTGGGTAGAGCGTCAGCCTGCGGACTGAAGGGTCCCAGGTTCAATTCTGGTCAAGGGCATGTACCTTGGTTGCAGGCACATCCCCAGTAGGGGGTGTGCAGGAGGCAGCTGGTCGATGTTTCCCTCTCATCGATGTTTCTAACTCTCTATCTCTCTCCCTTCCTTTCTGTAAAAAATCAACATTATATATATATATATATATATATATATATATATATATATATATATATATATATATATATATTAGGGGCCCGGTGCACAAAAATTTGTGCACTCGGGGTGGAGGGAGTCCCTCACCTGGCCTGTGCCCTCTCACAGTCTGGGACCCCTCAGTGGATGTCCTATGATGGCCCCAGTCTGCCAGGCGCCTTCTGTGTGTGTGTGTCACCACTGGGGACCTGCCCCCAGCCGCATCTGAGGCTCGGAGCAGTTCTCCTGTGTGTGTCTACCTGCTGGGGACCTGCCCCCAGGCACACCGTCAAGGCTTGGAGCAGGCACCCCCTCTATGTTGATCTCTCAGACTCTTGCCCTCCCCAGCATGTTGTTCTCTTTTTTGAGCTGTGGCCAGGGCTGGGTGCGGCCTGCCTCCCAAGCTTGC
>PVJC01036917.1:0-17457 GCA_004026665.1 Murina feae | reverse complement strand
CGTACTTAAAAATGAAGGAATCAACACAAACTTAAGGGTTTAGATGTGGATTCACTGGTCATTCAGTACATCCAGGTGAACAAAGCTCCCAAGAGGCAGTGCAGAACTTACAGCGCTCATGGGCAGATTAACCCATACCTGAGCTCTCCTTGCTACAGTGAGATACTCCCTATTGGAAAAGAACAGATTGTTCATAAAACATAAAAGGAGGTTGCACAGAAGAAAAAGGTATCTCAGAGGAACAACAACAACAACCAAAAAACAACCCAAAACTTATGGTCTGGGAGTAAATCCATTACTAAAAAAAAAAAAAAAAAATACAGAAGAATGTATAACTCATCTATTTCACTCTCCTCATTTAACAGTGAGGAAGCCATCAAATTTGGACAGAATAGTTATTTATCCTGATACTTGGCCTAGATTTTGCAAAAATGACATCTTAGCCAAAGCTGAAATAGAATGGGACTGACACAGATGTGTCTGCTGCCACTACTCCTTTAAGGAGATTGTGTAGAGGGAGAGGTCTTGGTTGTATGTGTTTCTGCTGGTGATGGAGGCTCTGGGGAAAGAGTAGGGAAGGCCACATGGTCTTAGGGTACGGGCACTTGTCTCCTTGAAGGCTGATGAAAGGTAGAATATATGAGTCCTTCCTGCAAATTAGCAGGAAAACCTGGATATAACAGACTAATTTGAGTAATGGGGTGTCCTTCAAAGCCAAAAGTCTATTAAATGATAAAATAGGTTTTCCAAATGCGTATGTTAAAATGACATTTTGTTATTAATTCACTGTTATTTTAAACAAATTTTAGAATTACCTTTTAGATTACCTGTTTTACCTCTGTAGTCTCATTTGTGTAATTAAACTTACATATGAAAAGTTTAATTTCACAGAAAAATTTTCTGTATGTATTTCTGTAATTTTAAATTTACACTGAAAAGGTCTAGTAAATGCATGAGTTCACTAGTCACGGAGAGTAAACAAATACAAAGGACTGGGGGTTAGCACACCTCAGAACCGTGCCTGCACACATTAAAACTGCTGCAGGAAGTCATGCAGTGTAATTACTTCCTAATCATTTCCCGATCATTTTTTATAAGGAGTGACTCTTGGATTTAAAGAGGTAGACTATAGTTATAAATTTATAATATTTACTTACATAAATATTACTACAGTGTTTTTTCTAGCATATGATCTCTTTGCTAAAATTTGTTTAAAGTAATAGTGAATTAGTAACAAAAAGTAACCTGTTAATGTTATATTTCACATATGACATATGGACCAGAAATTTCGTTGTTAAATCCAAAGTCCAAATGTAGGTCCCCAAAATCGAGGGCTTACTGTACTAGTTTTCAGGACCCTACTCTCTCTATTCCCTTTATCTATCCTCATAGAATTTTAACTGGGAAAGATCTTCTACAGTAGTGTGTCTTTTTCTTTAATAAAAAGGAAATGGAGAAGGGAAAGGGAAAGTACCTTGCACATTGTTGGGGACTTTCCCAGTGATATATTATGCTTGGGCTGTGACTACATTTTATGTCACAACTCAGTATGCACATGCCTGACATAAGTAGTTTCTAAAACAAAATTATCCCCTCTGATGTTTTTTTTTCTATTCTATTTGTATTAAAAAACAAACAAAGGAGACTTTATATTTTAGTTTCTGTTATGACATTTAAACTTATTTCACAACTCACTCCCTCATCAGTGGCAGTCAGCAAGCTAGATAACTTTGCTAGTAGGAGTCAGATTATTTAGTTGGTGTGATTTAACTTATAGGATAAAGCAACTAGAAAAATAAAAATACTCCTCACCCCACCCCAGCAAATGACGCATGGGAGACTACATATAAAAGCACATGTAAAATTATTCTGGATAGTGCAAACTACTTCTGCCCAGTATGATTGTGCTCTTTAAAAATTCTTTCACTGTATGAGATCACTTGCGCATGTCCCAAGAAGGTGAGTGAGGCTAAAAATCATGCCTATGTCCCATGCCAAACTCTAAGGATCACCAGAGGAGAAACCATAAGGCCAAAAAAGGTAAAGAATTATAAATTCTGGAATTTTGGCCTGGTGTACAGAATTCGTGTACTTGGGATTCCCTCAGGCCAGCCTGCACCTTCTCACAGTCCAAGAGCCCTCAGGGGAGGTCCAACTAATGGCTTCCTCCTGGGGAGTGAGCTTAAGCCAGCAGTTGGACATCTATACACTGTTGCAGGGTGGGAGAAGCACCCACCACTGCTGTTGCACTTGCCAGCCATGAGCTGGCTCAGGACTTCTTGCTGAGTGGCGCTCTCCCTGTGGAAATGCAGTGACCACTAGAGGGCAGCTCCTGCATGAAGCGTCTGGCCCCTGGTGGTCAGTGCACATCATAACAACCAGTCATTCCACTGGGGGGGGGGGTGATTTACATATTAGCATTTTATTATATAGGATTGTTACATCTGCTAGCAGAAGGGATGAGACCAAAATGGCATCATCAGGGCAGAGTAGAGGGAGCAGGATATTTGTTTCTAGTAAAATTCAGTCAGAATAACGGGTGAGGCAGTTTACTGAAAACCAAAGGCTGTTAATCATGAGACCTACATTGAAAACTGGTTGGTGAACAGGAAAATCCCTGGCAGAGGCAAGAGCCACAAGCAGGGCATAATGGAGTGCAAGAATGTGTGTAACGTTGCAGCCTCTCTTTCTTTCCCCCTGTAAGCTGACATTCCTATAAGCTGGGGTTCCTACAACCTGGGGGTTGATGAGGGTTGCTGATCTCATTCTTCTGTAGCTTGTTCATACTTAGGTGGGGTGTGGAGATGCCCCTAATTAGTCAGTGATAGAGGGAGGAGATAATATCTAGTGTAGTTCTGTAATAGCATAATTTTCCCTATGGATTTGATTGCCTGTATATGGTTTTGGAGGAAGGACGAATGGGCTCATAGGATACCCAGAACATAGAAGAGTGCCAACACAAACATTAAGAGGGGTCCATCTAGAAATAAAAGCCAGGAGGTTCACAGTTAAGATTCTATAGCCAGGAATCCCAAGATTCTGAAAGTTGTCAGACTTTTGCAGCACTATGGACTAATTTTTGTTTTGTTTTGTTTTTTGCCCTATCTCTCACTATGCCAGACCAATTCATGTGAAAACAGCAGTTTTCCTCTAGGACTAGGCATAGTCCCTCTTTCTCATCTATGAGGAGTTCAGGACCTGTCTGGTTATGCTGCCAGGGAAATCTATGTCGTACTGTACTGGGTCAATACTTTGGGAAATTTCCTCTAAGCTTTCTGGAAGGTCTTTGGGTAAGCTATGAGAGTAGGAAAGGGAGGTTGTTAATCCCCTTATACCTGTGCCTACGCTTATAGCTATTCCTACTCTGGCAAGGAAGGGAAGGAGAGCAATACCTCTCCCGATCCAAGTGTAAGCAGTGAGAGGAACCTTGAAGGATTGATTAGCAGGGGCAATGTCTGTTTCAGAGGTGAGATAGATTAGAGTGCAGATCCCAGTCCAGGTGGCTGGGAGACAGACATAGGTGTCCTAAGGACCAGTTTTTGTGTCCCAAGTCACTCAACAAGACCGCTTTCAAGCCTTCACCAACTAATTTCTTAGAGAAATCATGCTGCTGCAACCCCTTGCTCTGATCATGAAAAATTTACATTGTTCCAGATGACTACAAAGTCCATCACCTTATGATCTTGATGTCCCCCCTCAGCAGGACGTAACTACAGAAGATAGGACCTTCGACCCTATTCCATAAAACAAAAGTATGGAATATTAGATCTGATCAAATAATTGAATAGATGAACCTTCCCTTGGGAACTGATCTTTGCCCCACTTCATAACCAATATTCCCTTTCGCTTAGACCACATTCCACTTGCTAAGATCCAAACCTTTCCCTTCAGGACCAGTTCACAGAATTCTCTGCCCAGAAAAAGTCCACCTAGAGTTCTTTAAAATCTCTGACTCCCTGTCCCTGGGTGCTGATGCCATTTTGAAAAGACTCAGCCCATCTGGTTTTAAGATGATATAATAACCTTAATCCTGTAACCCCTTACCACTTTGGCCTCATGTGTTCCTCTTTCACTGACTCTGGCAAAAGCCACATACATAGGTCTCCCAGAGACATTGCAGGGGCATTTTAAACACAGAGGAATTGTTTTCAAAGTCCCAGGTCTATGGTGATTTTGCCTGGGGGTATGAACCCAGGTACCCATTTAGTCCTAACAAGAGCAATATGTGTAAGAGACATGGAATCATTAGTCAGCATGTATTTACTTCCAAGGGGCTCTCTTTCAAGTGTCCAGCAGAAGCAATCAGCAGAATTCCAGCTAGAGGTAAATTTGAGGAAGATCAAGTACTGTGGTGGGACAAAGCAGGGGAAACGCAGAGTTCATATTTCCCTCTCTGTTTTGTAGGAGGGTGGTTTTTGGAGAAGGCTGTTTCTTTGGTTGAAGAATCTGTTTGCACCTCTCCTGGCCATATTTAAGAAAAATGATATGAAGATGGAGGATGCAGCTGAGACTGAATCTTTAGCTAAAATGTAAATGATTAGGATCAATTTAGAATTCTTATCTAAAATGAGGAAATAATTAATAGTTTTTTTTTTAAGGGTAAAAGCCTTGGCCTTCTTCTTACCCCAGGAAGAAGGGTGAAGAAGCCAGCGGAAAGAGGATAAATACTTCAGAATACCCTGCTGAAGAGGAAGCAGAGGAAGATGAAGAATAAATGACTGAACTACAACTTCAGTTAAATAAACTGAAAAAATATTTCAAATGCGTCGATTCATAACCAGCTCTAGCCATGAGGTAAGAAATTAAAGTGTAAATAGTCAAGTATTTATCTAAACTAATAAAAGCATAATATTGAAATTAACCATCCCTTGGGGACGCCTACCAGCCAATCAGAAAAACTGTATGCAAATTAACCCAGCCAACATGGAGGCCACCACTCATGGAGTAAACGGCAGCTTCCATTGCAGCAGGAGTGAAACTGAAACTGTGTGTGGGCCAGCTCGGCTTATCCTGGCTCCAGGCAAAACATGTTTGAAACAATGATTCAATCAAAGAAGCCTCGGGAGCTGAAGGAAACAGCAGGTCTGCCCTGTCCAGTAAGGGTAACATTGTCTCATTATAAAAGCCGCGAGGTGAAGCAGAAATGAGGCTTTGTTACTAGGCCTTGGCTTAAAGGATCAGCATCAATTATAGAAGATAAATCCTAGAAACCTGCTTCCAGCCATTCTTGCTGGGATATTAGGTCAATGGGAGCTGTGGGCAGCCTGATAGGGCTCCTCAGCCCATCACCCAGGGTGGCCACATCCCAATGGGGTTAGGGACGCCACTAGGGGGCTTAGCCAGCTTACAGACAGCCATCAGCTCCTCATCCATGCTGGCCAGGTACTCCAGTAGAGACCCAAAACCTGAAGGGACTATGGGCAGCCTGAAAACGCCCCTCAGCTCCTCATCCAGGCTGGCCACACCCCAATGGGGAGGGAACCCACTGAGGGGCTTGGCCAGGCTGCAAACAGCCATCAGCCCCTCACCCAGGCTGCCCAGGTACCCTAGTAGGGACCCAAAACCTGAAGGGGCTGTGGGCAGCCTGTAAATGGCCCTCAGCCCTTCACCCAGGCTGGCCACACACCTATGGGGTCAGGGTGCACACTGAGGGTCTTGGCCAGCCTGCAAACAGCCATCGTCCCCTCACCCATGCTGGCCAGGCATGCCAGCAGGTGCACATCCCTAAAGGGGTCCCAGACTGTGAGAGGGCACAGGCCGTGGGGAGGGACCTCCCGAGTGCACACATTTTTGTGCACCGGGCCCCTAGTATGTAAATAACAATGGCCATAGGCAAGAAAAGCAGGCTGAGGCTGGAATCCCTGGGGAAGGCAATACTTCCTCTAGCAGCAGTGTGGTCCAACCAGAGTGAACAGATCTTTTCTCCCTTATTTCCCTAATATACTCAGTCCCTGAGAACTGGAAGACACCTCCTCTCCCAGGGGTACTGGCTGGGCTGAGGGACCCCCATCCCCAAGCACAAATTTTTGTGCACAGGGGTCCTAGTCTAATATAATAAAAGAGTAATATGCAAGTTGACCATCACCTGAGACACCTAAGCCATGCCCACCAGATAAGACACGCCTCAAAGCCAACCAGAGCGGCTGTATGCAAATTAACCCAGTCAAGATGGAGGCCAGCAGCCATCAAGCTACAGCAAACCAGAGGCTTTTGTTGCAACTGCCTGCCTAGGCTGGCTGAGCCTCTGCTCAAGGCCAGGCCCACCAGCCAATCAGAATGGCTGTAAGCAAATTAACCCAGCCAAGATGGAGGCTGGCAGGGCAAAAACAAAACAAAACAAAAAAACATTGTAAAGAAGTTTTGTGTTTATTTCAGCAAGCTGTAAAGCAGAACCTCTACAAATTGAGGTAATGCTCCAAAGAATGGCAGGTGCCATCTGTATTTATACATTGCAATCAAAAGAAAGGGACACTAGGTGAATTACATGAAATCCATTGGTAATGGCTTTAAAAGTTGGGATAAAGCAAAGCAGGGAAATGCACTGCTTTTACATAGCTGGGTACAGGATAGTTTAACATAGTTAACAGCTGAAGATTAACTTGATAAGATAACAATGAGGGAATGTCCTGGTGCTATATGTTGCACCATGAAAGGTTCAGAAAAAAGAGGAATTTACAAGTTACCTAGAAATTTCAGATGTTATCTTAGAGGCAAAAAGACAAATGGGCTCAGTAAAGATCTAAGTTGATCTTTGTCAGGGAAAATACTAGCCTAGGACATGACTACCCAGACTACTCACTATAACCTTTTTGAAGTTAAATACCTAATTTTCAGACCTTCTTTTGTGGTTACTTTAGGTCTCTAAATCTGCAAGACTGCCATACAAGCCTGCCCTGAGCTTGTCAGGTTAGCATTTGGCCCATTTGTCCACACTGCACATGTGTAAAAATGCAGTAAGAAACATTGAAAATCCTGCCTATACCTCATGCCAAGCCACATGCATAGGTCTCCCAGAGACATTGCAGGGGCATTTTAAACTGTCACCATGGACAATTGGAAGGCCAGCAAGAAAGAAATCATTTTCAAGGTCCCAGGTCTGTGGTGATTTTGCTCAGGAATGTGGTACCTAATTAGTCCAAAGAAGGCCAGAACTATATGTGCAAGACTCATGGAGAATGGCATGAATCACTAATTGTTGGTATGTAGTTTACTACAAGTGGCTTTTTCTCAAATTTCTAGAGTAATAAATCCTCCTCAGTCCATGATATGGAGGTACATTTGAAGAGGTCAAAGTACGGTGAAAGTAATGGAAAGGTAAAGTTCATGTTTCACAATCTGATTTGAAGGACCCTGGTTACTAGAGAAGGCGGCCCCTTTGGCTAAAAGATGTGTATACATCTGCAAGGAAGAAATGCAACACAGGGGAATGGAAGTCACAGGAGCAGGGAATTTTCCTCAAAAATGTAAATCATTAGGAACACTTTAGAATTCTTGTCTAAAATGAGGCAATAATGAATAGTTTAACTGTTCCTTTCAAGAGTCAAAGCCTTGACCTTCTTCTTTTTCTCCTTATCCTACAGAGCAGAGTAAATCCTTTCACTAAGACACATTAATGACTAAGAGTCTACTGTCTAGACAAGAGGGGAAAGTACTTCCTGAAATCTCCCGAGTAAACCTCATCCTCAGCTTATTAATAAAGCACTAGTGGTCAGGTGCATGAAATTTCTGCATGGGGGGTGTCCCTCAGCCAGGCCTGCACCCTTTCCCATATGCGACACCTTGGGGAATGTTGGACATCCTTCTTTCAATCCGGAACCACTGGCTCCTAACCACTCATTTGCCTGCCTACCTGATTGCCTCTAAGGGCTTCTGCCTGCCAGCCTGATCGCCCCCTAACCATTCATCTTTCAGCCTAATTGATGCCTAACTGTTGCCCTGCCCGCCGATTGCCCCCAACTGCCCTAAGCTGCCTGTCTGATCATCCCCAGATTCCTTCCCCTGCTGCCAGCATTGCCCCCAGGGGCCCTCCCTTTGCCAGCCAGATAGCCCTGAGCTTCCCATCTCTTCTATGATCTGCGTCCTCCACTGGGACCTGCTTCATCCACATGAGGTGGTGGAGATGCCAATACTGGCCTCCACACCATGTAGAGCCATGGGACCCCCTAGGCCTCACTACATGGGGCAGCCAGTGGGTAAGGACTCCACTGTGCATGAGGAGATCTTGTTGTGGCCATCTTGTGATTGCCCTCTTGTGATGACATTGTGTGCAAGGACATGAGAAACACCTATGCTTTTACTAGTATAGTTAATAAAGCATGTATTTGAAGTTTATCAATTCATAGCTAACACTAGAGTTAAGGAATTATAGTGTAAATATTCAAGTATTTATATGTAAATAAGAAGCATTTCTATGTAAATAACACAGGCAAGAAAAGCAGGGCTGAAGCTAGAATCCCTGGGGAAGCCAGTACTTCCTCAAGCAGCAGTGGGTCCAACCAGGTGAAGAGGGTCTTCTATCCCTTGTTTCCTTAATAATCTCAGTTCCTGAAAACTGGAAGACACCACCTTTCCCAGGGGTATAGGATATTGCGGTGCTTTGTCCCCCTGACTCAGCAATTATTTATAACTTCTTTGACCTATCAATAGAAGATCATTCACTTTTGCCCACCTCAACAGGTCTTTGGGTTTGTCAGAATTTTGGGTCCCTGAGCCTACTTGCCCCCTGAACTTTTAAGATAATGCACAAATGTGTGCCCTGTAATGATGTAACAGGTTCTTCAACCTTAAAAGCTAGTGTAAAATTTGGAGTAATTTTTTTATAATTAAAACAAAACAAAACAAAACAAAAAAACAGCTCCCAGCATGGCCAGTATGGCTCAGTTTGGCTCAATGTCATCACATTTACCAGGAGGTCCATGGTTGGATTATTGGTCAGGGCACATGTTCCCGTAGTAGGGGAGCATCTCTCTTTCCCCTCTTCTCCATGAAATCAATAAAAATAATAATCAAAAGTCTTTTGAAAAACAAACAACAGAAACCCCTCTAAACTGTTGGATAGCTACCAGGGAGTTGCTGGAGATATAGGGTATAGAAGAATGAGTGAGAACAGTACCTGACCAACTTTCTCCTGTGTCCAACACAGATCCTTGGCTACTTGATACCCAGTGATAACGGTTCCTACATTCCAGCACAGAGAGGAGAGTCATTAGTGAATCCCATTATGTGAGTGAGAATTAAATGCCTGCGTGAGTAAAAGAAATCCTCAGTGAACAAGATTTAATAATGGACCTTAATGAACACAGATAAATGCTGGTGGCTTAGCAATATGAGATGCAGAATGTTGCCATCCACAGCGAGGATAATAGCAAAGCATCCTTCAGTGGAGCAGTGGGACTGGGAAACAACCCATCATGTTTTGTGGCAGGACAAAGCAGGGGAAATGCAGAATTCATATTTATGTGTCTGTTTCTAGAAGGGCTTTTACTACAAAAACTAGCCACTTTGGCTAAGTGATATGTTTAGACCTCTCAATGCCACCTACCAGCAAAACGTGGCACAGAAGCTATATGTCAAGGATTGTCTAATGAGGATGAGATTATCAATAAGTATAAAGGGTAAATGGGGACAATTTGGAATTCTTATCTGAAATGGTTAGGTAGGGTTCAGGGCAGAGTGAAAGGGCTTCCAGTTCCCATGTGGTTAATTAGTTTGCTGATGCTGTTCTCTTGGTGCCTGCCCAAGTTACCTCCCAAAGTTCCTTACTGAGAAAGAAAACAAGTGTTTTTCTCTGTGTTAACCAGTAACCCAGCAAATACATAGTGGTTTTAAGGAAGAGCCTGGGAATGGGGATCTGTGAGGTGTGGTGAATCCAGAAGGTGAGTGGAAAAAAATGGGATGGCACTGGAGATTCATTTCCTGTCCCCTTCCAATAGCTCACCAGATAGCTAGCTCAGCAGTACCAGCAAGTAATGGGAAAATCCCCTTTTCTTTCATCCAACAGCTTTCATGTTGGTGGTACAGATGTCCCTGCTTCACCTTCCCTATAAAGGTGATGCCTTCCATGTAGGCTTCCTCTCCATAGGACTTCTAGCCATGAGACACATGGTCCAAATAAGTCTGGTCTAATCCCCTTCTATGGAAATTGGGGTTTGAGTAAATTCTGTTTTGTTATTTTAAATTCTTTAAAAGATATTTTAAAAATGTGAGAGAGAAAGAAAAGAAGAGGGAGAGAGATACATCAATATGAGAGCAAAACATTGATTGCATGTCCCCTGCCAGGGAGTGAGACTGCAACCCAGGCTTGTGCCCTAATCAGCAACCCAACTTACAACCTAGTAGTGAGTGGAAGAACATACAATCTACAGAGCCACTCTTGGTGAGTGCTCTGTTATTCTAATTGGAATTTTCTCCACAAAATAACCAAACACTATATTGACACATTTGATCTCTTTACATACTTGGTTTAAGGAATTTTGTGCCCACAAAAATCTAAAGGTTGTTAGCATAGATGATATTATACAGAGGAAGACTTAGAGCCTGGAATCAAGTCCGCAACCATTACAAGGGCATCATTTGTTGATATAGGAGCTCAAAGGGTCTCAACTCTCTCTCACTGAACCCCTGTATCTCACAGTGTATTAGGCATTAGTTACTCCTCATATGAACATGTCTACATCTTAGTATGGATTTGCTTGTATATACATAGACTCTGGAAAGATACACAAAAACTGGTGATTTTAAGGTGTATTGGGTGAAGATATTGGAAGGCTGTTGGACAGAATTGAAAGAGTGAATTCTGCACATTTTGCATTTTTCTTATTTAAAAAAAATGTGGTAAAATGCACATACCACAAAATTGACCATGTTAAGTTTTGAAAACTGCATTTTTATTGATTTCAGAGAGCAATGGAGAGGGATAGAAACATCAATGAAGAGAGAATCAGTGATCAGCTGGCTCCTGCACACACCCTCGTGCAGTGGTTTTCAAGCTATTGGCCATTTACATATACTTCCTCATGTTGTGACACAACCATAAAATTATTTTCCTTGCTATTTCATAACTGTAATGCTGCTACTCTTATGAATCATAATGCAAATATCTGATATGCAAGATGGTCTTAGGCGACCCCTGTGAAGGGGTCCTTCGACTGCCAAAGGGATTGGGACCCACAGTTTGAGAACTGCTGCCTAGTGGGTATTGAGCCCACAATCCAGGCATGTGCCCTGACTGGGCATTGGACTGTGACCTGATTCATAGATTGACGTTCAACCACTGAGCCACACCTACTCGGCCCATCTTAACAATTTTTTAGTGTACAGGTCTGTGACATTGAATACATTTTCAGTGTTGTGCAATGATCACTATCATCCATCTCCAGGATATGTTCATCTTGCAAAACTGAAACTCTTCCCATTCCTGCTCTGCAATCCCTGGAAGCCACCACTCCACTTTCTAGTCAGTCCTGTGAATTTGACCACTCTGACACCTTATATAAATGGGATCATATGGTATTTGCCTTTTTGTCTTTGACTCTCTTCACGTAGCGTAGTCTCCTCAACGTTCATATTGTAACAAGTGAGGGCACTGACTAATATTCCAGTGCATATACCATATTTTGTTTATTCTGCCCTCCCTTGTTACCTTTGCTTCTACCTTTTGCTATTGTGAAGAATGTTGCTATGAATATGGGGATACAAATATCTCTTTGAGATCCTTTTATCTCTTTGAGATCGTTGTATCTCTTTAAAGCATATGAATGTACTGCTTATTTGAAGAAACAATAAATGAAGAATCCAAAGAATAAAATATAGATCAACAGGAATGAAAGCTGTGTTTTTTTTCCTCCCACATCCTCTTCAGAAGCCCCTAGGGAGTTCTTGAGCCTCCAAAGGACCATTTTACTTAGGGATGAGGTTAGATTCTGGAAGGACAAAAAGGGTGTGTCTCCCTCACATCACACCCCTGTAGGATGGGGACCCTCAGGGTCCTGCAGGGAGGGTCCAGTGCAGCATTGTCCTTGCCTGCCTGCTGCTCACCACCTGCCAGACCATTGGCCTGGACACATCCCTGTGTGCTGCCTGCCGCACTGCTGGTGACTTAAGGTCCAGGCCACTCCGAATGCCTGGTCTTGCCCTGGAGCCTCCATCTGCTGCATTTCTGATTTAGAAACTCTTTTGCTTCCTCTGCTCCAAACAGTCCAGTGTTGGAGGAAAAGAGGTTTGGAACCAAGGCTTCTCACAGTTGTTTGAGACAGTTTTACCTCCCACGAAAGTCAAGGCATATACTCCTCCTTTACCCAGTGGTCTTCTTATAATCAATCACAATGCATCAGCCCACCTCCTTAAAACCGTTCAATGCATCTCACTGTAGAATCTGTTCAGTGTCTATGAGCTTTCCATCCTCTGCTGCTGGCTTCCTCTTGTACCTAGTCCCCTCCACTCCATACCTCACCCCATGGAACACTTCAGTTCTCCAGCTACAGAAGTGCCTTCTGCTCCTCTACTGCCCCAGGCACTCTCCCACAGCAGCACCATTGCACTTGCTGGGCACTAGCCTCTCCTGCTCCCCATGCCTGGTGACTTCTCAGATGTCATCTTCTTGGGCACCCTTCCCTTCCACACATCCAGTGCAGCCCTCCAGTCACTCCAGTCCCCACCCGCCCACCTCACTTCACTCTGTCATGTCTTTCAGCTAATTTGTAACCCACGATTATCTAGTTGGTGTGTGTCAACTGATTTCTGTAAGGCTCTGCTCTGGTGGGGGGTTGGTGGTGGCAGTAGGTGGGTGGTGGGTGTGCTGAGGGGGGACCAGGGCTGGACAGCAAGGCCAAATCTTTAGTGGTCATTTCTCAGTCAGGAAATGGAAACATTTCTATAAATTCAGTGGTTAGTGCTAACTCCCTAGCCCTCCACAGTCTCTTTTGGGAAAGCAGGGCTGCAGAAATGAATCTGGAGGCGAAGCATCCTAGAGTGGGTGGGACCAAGGAGAGGCAGGTGCAGAGCTGACCCCACCCCTCGCAAGCCTTGAGAAGGCTTAGTGCAGCTTGGGACCCAACTGTCAGCACCTTAATGGTTGATGATGGAATGGAAAGTTGGCGCCTTTTCTGTAATGGTTGATGGTAGAATGGAGAGTTGGCTCCTTTTCTGTAACAGTTGATGATGGAATGGAGAGTTGGCAACTTTTCTGTAATGATTGATGATGGAATGGAGAGTTGGCAACTTTTGCGAATCCCACCGACAGTAACAAACCAGGGCAGTTTGGAAGCTCAGCCCTGGACACAGGGCAGGGCCTGGCCAACGTGGAGGAGGGAGGGAGGCACGGCTTCAGAAGAAGGGCCTCGGAGTCCAGCCTCAGCATCTCAGCCGCCTCCTGTCCTCTGAGGGGCTTTGCTCTCAGGGACTCGGCAGTCAGCAAGCCCGATGGGTCTTTGAGAGAGAACGCCCCACACGCACCACAGGGTACCTCCTCATGCTTCTCAAATGTTAGGAATCCCAAGAAAAATGGTTCATGAAATGACCCTCCGCAGGTGCCTTGGGGAATAGGAGGGAATGGGCGGCTTTGTTTTCTGGGCCCACATCTCACTTAAATGGTTAGGGACCACCCACAGCGTCCTCAGTCCTCAGGGAGCTCCCTGCCTGGCCTTCTGGGGTTCCTGTGCGTCATGGAGGGTGATGCTCTTCAGCCAAGGATGCCCACGGAGCCAAAGGCCTGAAACCAGAGCAGCTTTTCCCCAAATCTCCAGTGAAGGGGGCCCAGGTGCATACTCCCAGCTCCACCGCAGGAAGCACTGAACTCAGGAATAACAGCCTGGCATTTGCAGGGTACTCCAGGCTACAGATGCATAGGATGCCTTGCTACACCCATCCACTGGGTTCCATTTTATTATGATTATGATTATTTCTACAGGCCTGGTGCACAAAAATTTGTGCTCATGAGGATGGGAGGGGGAGGTCCCTCAGGCCTGCCTGTGCCTTTTTGCAGTCTGGAACCCCTCAGGGGATGTCCACCTGCTCTCTGGGGGATCAGGCCTAAGCTGGCAGTCAGAGATCTCTCTGGCAGTCTGGGAGCCCTGGGAGGATGTTCTCTTGCCAACCAGGAGGCCTAAGCTTCAGTCAGACTCAGTTCTGCTGAAGAGAGGCTACCCCCACCACCTCTGTGCTGGCAGCCATTAGCCTGGCTTGTGGCTGAGCAGAGCTCCCCCTGTGGGAGCACACTGACCACAAGGAGCAGCTCCTACATTGAGTGCCTGCCCTCTGGTGGTCAGTGTCTGTCATATTGACCAGTCATTCCCAGTGGTTCTGCTTTTAGGTTGAACTTGGATATTACTCTTTTATTATATAGGATTATTAGGTAAAGAAATGTAAACTCAGGAAGGTGAAGGGACTTAAGGTTCATGACAATACCTGTGGAAGCTCAAGGTCAAACCCAAATTTAATGTTAAAGCCCCATGTCATCTTATGCTGCCCCTTAATTTAGAAAATATTCACAGGAAGAATCTCACTTGCATTTACTATTATGTGTTTTAAGATGTGTGTGCTTGACAAAATCTTTCATGAGTTATAACTTCAAGGATGCTTTATCATCTTCACTCCCAAACTGCCTATCCAGAACTCCCTTCAGTTCCCAGAAAAATGTTTAAACATTCTTTAATGCATTGTAGAAACCTCATTCCATTTAAAATGCCATCCAATTTTACTTTCTTAAAGCCCCAGAAGTGTAGCTGATTACCAGGTATTTCTCTCCGTTCAACCATCATTCTTTTATCGTGGACCATTTTTTTAAAATTATTTTTAGTCATGACTAGTTTTAAAAATCTATATTGTTCAAAGTATTAACTATATCCTCCTTTCCCCCCCTCCACATTGACCTTTTCCAGTCATTCCCCGCTCCCCACCCCAGGCCTTCACCAACCTATTGTGTCTGTCAGTGGGTTATGCGTATATGCAGGCAAGTTCTTTTGTTGATGTCTTCCCATTCACCCAACCTCTCATGCACCATTTTAATTTCTCTGAATGAGTGAGTGAGGCTGAAATTTCCCAAACTTTTCATGTTATAAGTATGTCTTCATAAGCCTCTCTGATTGACTTCATGATCTGGCTTTTTACTGACCTTGCTGCCTATTCTTACCCATATTCCTTGATGTCACCTCTACTGAATCTGAGTTCTCTCCTCAGATGTGACTCAGGTAGACCGCTTCTCTTGTGTACCCTGCTCACCACCTTCTTCAATCCTGTTGCTGAAAAGATGATCAGCAGACATTAATTTGCACACTTCTACCTATCCCATTCAAGCCTTTAGCTATTTCACACAGCCACTTAGATGTTATAGATACTGGAAAGATCAGGAAACAATTACTTGGTATCCTTTGTGAGTAATGCGTTTCTTCCCCTCTCAATTCAACATTAGGACCAATTCATTTCATAAGCTTTAGGTCTTCAGGTTTTCATAGCATAAAGCCCATCGCTGACAGAGTAATGAAGGAAATGTTGCACAAGTTAATAGTTGAGAAAAGAGGGCATTGTTGATTCCTCTTTTTAATTCAGGGCCTTAATTATTAGTGATTATGTGTACCTTTATATTTTGGCAAGTACACATGATTAAAGTATTTTATAAATTCAGAACATGAATAAAGTCTTAAAATGAAGGAAAGGTCTATAGCATCAGAGAGATTTTTTTTTTTTTTTTTTTTTTTCCGTAGCAGGAAGGAACATGCTTGCAACAAGAAGTGTGGCCAGGTTATCCAAGGTGACAACTGTGTCCACTCCCCGAGGGCCAGCTTCTGAAGCTTCCTTGTTGTCCAGAATTGCTGCACCATTTCACTGTACAGGCTGGCCTTCCCTGCCACAGTCAGCATTTAAAAATCTGTCTTCAGCACTCCTTGTTAGCAGGAAGCTTCAGTTGGATAAGTAGTTACATTTTCAGAATTTCCCATCTCATTTATTCTCTAAACAGAACATCAATCTCCTATTATATGTCAAGAACTGTGTTTAGCTCTGGGGATATGATTTTGTTCCTTATAGTACTTGAAGATTTTATAAAGGAATGATAGAGGAAGATGCACTAATCTTATATAATTTAATAAGAGAGTAATATGCAAATTGACCCTAAATCCATTACATCCACAAGCCATGCCCACAACCAATCAGGAATAAATATGCAAATTAACTCAACTAAGATGGCGGTGGCCATGGAGCTGGAGTTGTCCCAGGCAATGGAGGAAGCCAGGGCCCTGCAGGCCCTGAGCTCTACTCAAGGCTACAAAGTTTCAATTGTAGAAGATAAACAAACTCCAGATACCTGCCAGGCTTCGAGGGGAGCGAAGGGGAACGAAGGCAACAAGGTTTCAATTATAGAAGTTAAATAAATCCCAGATAGCTGCTTATAGCAAGGCATCCCAGTAGGGACCGAAACCCTCACGGGGCTGTGGGTAGCCTGAAAACAGCCCTCACCCAGGCTGGCCACACCCTCATGGGGTGAGGGTCCCCATTGGGGCCTTGGCAAGCCTGCAAACAGCCATCAGCCCCTCCCACAGGCTGGCCAGGCACACCAGCAGGTGGACATCCTCCGAGGGTTCCCAGAGTGCGAGAGGGCACAGGCCAGGCTGAGGGATCTCCCCGAGTGCCCTAATTTTTATGCACCAGGCCTCTAGTAATCCTATATAATAAAATGGTAATATGCTAATTAACCCTCACAGCAGAACCACTGAGGATGACTGGTCATTATGACACACACTGACCATCTGGAGGCAGATACTCAGTGTAGGAGCTGCCCCCTGGTGGTCACTGTGCTTCCACAGGGGAGCTCTGCTCAGCCATAAGCCAGACTGATGGTTGCCAGCACAGCTGTGGTGGTGGAAACCTCTCCCACCTCCTCAGCAGTGCTAAGGATGTCTAACTGCAGCTTAGGCCTGCTCCCCGTTAGCTAGTGGACATCCCCCGAGGGCTCCCGAGCTTCCAGAGAGATGTCTGACTACCAGTTTAGGCCGGATACCCTGGGGAGCAGGCCTAAGCCAGCAGCTTGACATTCCCTGAGGGCACAGGCCAGGCTGAGGGAACCCTTCCTCCCCCAGTGCACAAATATTGGTGCACCAGGCCTTTAGTAACTCAATAAAGAATGATGCTTTGACTTTATTTGTATTGTTGGAATTTTATAAATAAGTTTGTATACATTAAGTGCTCACATAACCATGATGGTATGTTCTGGGACTTATAAGTGCAATGATATAAAACAAAATCAATTTTACAATGTAGTTAGTTAATAAGACAAGAGTTAAGTACCTGTGGACATTTTAACACAATAAAATGATGTTGAGTTTGAGGACCTATGGTACTACATCATTAAACATTGAAATGCATCTTTAAGAAAGGGCTAGTGATATGAGAAATCCACATTAATGTGTAAGTTATTTAGAGAGTTAACACTGAAGATTTGCATTCTGAAAGCAGCTTTGAACCTCA
>PVJC01036916.1:0-17468 GCA_004026665.1 Murina feae | reverse complement strand
AAAGGTAAGGGAGGGCGAGGATAAGAGGGAGAGATCCACTGAAGGACTTGTATGCAAGCATATAAGCATAACCAATGGGCACAGACAACAGGGGGGTGAGGGCATGAGTGGGGGAGGTGGGGGGAGGTAATGGGGGAATAAGGACACGTATGTAATACCTTAATCAATAAAGGAAAAAATAAAGAGGACGGGGACCTCGATTATGTGCAGGAGGGCATTCATTGCAATAAATTATTTTTAAAAATAAAAATAAATAAATAAAATAAAACAAAATTATATGCAGAGTGGGGCAAAAGCAGATTGACAATTCATATGGAAAACAATTCAATAAGTAATAAGCAATAACACAAGAATAAGCTATGTTTTGTGTCCTCACAATGTAAACCTTCTTTTGCCCACCCTACCTGTGGCTTATCTCTGTGGCTCACGTTACATTTCACTTCAGGTGGATGGCGGCACAGACCTAGACAGTCCCTTCCGTTAGGTGTTTAGATTCTCTCAGATTTAACTCAAGTCTAAGCAACATTATAATGAGCATCATGGGGTGCGGTGATAGTTGACGTATATTGAACTTTTTCATACTCCTGGCTCTCTGCTGAGCACTTTCCATGCATGAACTCATGTCAGCCTCAAGCTCCTCTCTCCTGTCAGCATGACTGTTATTCCTATTTACAGACGAGGGAACCAGGGATCAGAGACAACAGGAATTTGCCCAAGGTCACACAGTAGCTATTCAATTGGTGGGAATCAATACTCAGTTACTCAGATAGGATTGATTCCCATGGTTTTGACCAGCATCCAGCCTCTCTTTCTGTGTGCCTTTCTGATAATTGCCTTGGAATTAATTTCTAGGAGGGGAAGTCATGGGTCAAAGGATTTGCACATTTTAAGGCTCTTGGGGCCAAATGCCAACACACCTTCCAGAAAGAAGGTGTCAGTTCAAACATCAAACAAGAGTCTGTTAATTCATCAACTATCCAGGGTGCATTTGCTGTGATCTGGGCACTGGTCTCTGTGCTGGAGGCCACAATCAACAGGATAACATCACCTCACACTCCAGGGGCTCCCAGGGCCCTGTGCCCA
Source organism: Murina feae (assembly GCA_004026665.1). Lineage (NCBI taxonomy): Eukaryota > Metazoa > Chordata > Mammalia > Chiroptera > Vespertilionidae > Murina > Murina feae. The sequence goes on along the minus strand of PVJC01036916.1, from coordinate 16,385 downwards.
GGGTGGGGGAGGGGACAGGAACTACAGAGGGACATTATACTTTCAGGTAGATAGAAATGTGCATTGTGAAGTAAACAAAGCAGAGAGGGAGAGCGGTGGTGAGGTAGGGTGGAATGGGCAAGGGTTCTACTTTAAGTAGGGCTATCCCTGAGGTCTTCTCAGAGGAGGTGGCCTTAAGTAAGCCCTGAAAACAAGAAGGAAAAATTAGGAGAAAAGGTTTCAGGCAGGAGGCACAGCAGTTAGAGAAGTGGGGAGAAGACCCATGAGTCTAGAGTATGGTGAGTTGGGGGGAAAGGATGGGTGGTGGGGATCAGAGTGAGCAGAGAGGAATCGGACCCGGACCATGGGGTGGAGATTTTTTTAATTCTAAGTGCAGTAGGAAGCCCTGAAAGGCCGTGGATCCACGTTTCATAGGATCTGACACATACAACTAGGGGTATTCTTTTTAGAAGAGCCCAGAATTAGGAATCAAAATTAGCTATATAATTTAATATCTATTTCAAATAAGAAAAGAAATCACAATAAGTGACCAGCTTAAAAAGCTGAAAATTACCCAAAGCATTACAGACTGGAGAAGAATAACGGTATGTTTTTGAATTAGCATCCTGACATACCTCCCAGGGTTGTGTCCTCTCAGATCACACTTTTCTTGGCAATAATTTATGAGATCATTTTCTGTTGAGAGGACGGAGGGGTAATTTAGCCTTTCCTCCAAGAGAGCCTGGTGGAATTTGTTGTTGTTTTTTGTTGTTGTTATTGATGGTTTGGGAACATTTTATTTTCATCACCGCGATTCATTACCGATGAACCGTCCTATAAATTTTTGGGATTTGTTGTCCAACCTGGGAAAACCTATTTCAGGTTATTCTTCGCACAGAAGCTGGGAGATTTCTGGGCCTTTTCAAGCGCCTTGAGCGATCACGGGCCCCAATTAATCTGTGAACTGGTGATGTTCATTAACCACACTGCTGCCCCTCCCCACCCCCCACGGCCTTGAAAGGGGCCCAGGGCATGGCAGGCTCTGAAGCTAAAGCCAAAGGTGAGCCCACCTCAAACTGGAGGGCATTCAGAGGAAAGGGAAGGGTTTGTCCATCCTGGCTGCTGGGCAGAGAATGGACAACAGGGGCCCGAGGAGGCAGCTGGACCTCCACAGGGCTGTCCAGGAGAGAGATGGTGGTGTGTGGACCAGGATGATGGCCATGCAGATGGGAGAGGCGGCCAGATTCCAGGAAATTTGGTGTGTGCTGACCTAGAGGAGGGGAAAAGAGGCCTCAGAGAGGAACCAAGGGCACTGGAGTGTCAGTCACACCACAGCCCAGACTCAACTCATTGCTTGATTCTTGGCTTTCCTCCTTGTATTTTGGGGTCCAGGACCTGGTTGTGTGGGCCCATTACACGTAACTGGAACCAGGGCTCAGCCTACAGAGCAGAGTGAGAAGCAGTGGAGGGGGAACCGGCCCTGTGATATCATCAGACTCAGGGGGTTCATCAGGTGCCCAGCGTTGGTAGTAGGTTGGATTCTGGAATAGGCTTGAATGAAGACTCCTGGTGAAAGCCAGTGCAGGTGGCTGCAGAGAAGATACGCTCGTTCCGCCAGGAGGGAGGGGGATGTGGCTGCCCCCAGAGACATCAGGAGACATGAGCAAACCGCAGCTGTCAGTCATAGCTCACACCAGCTGTGGACTAGCAGGTGGGGCCTAAGTGACCTGGAGACGGGCCCACTGGTGGCAGAGGAGCTGCGTGTCTTGCTATACCAGGGAATGGAGACACATCCATTGTCTGCAAGAGGAGCAAGAAGTTTGCAAAGTTGAGTGAGTAGAGGTGCTGACATCTTGGAGCTGAGACTGAAGTCAGAAGTGACAGCTTCCAAAGGAGCTTGGATTCTGCTGCCTTTTCCTCCCTGGGCATCTGGGATCCTCCCTATAGGCAGGGTCCTCATCAGCCAGGTGGGGTTGAGGAGGAGACAGACCTCATGACAAGAGAGGCTCTGGGCTGGGCCAATCGTCCTGAGCTATTTGGACCATTCACTTTGGTCTAGTTAACGATGGAGGCTGGAAACACAGTGCAAACAGCAGCAAAGGGTGAAAAAATGGGAGAGAATATTGTCCACTTCTCTCAGGCAAGGACATGCTCCAGCAGCAGTCTTCTCACTGTGCTGAGACCTGAGACGCTATGAAGTCAGTGGACCGGAGGCTCTGAGCACAGATTCTGACCTGGAGCGGGACCTGGGTGTCTCATCCTCATGCATTCACTTGTTCCTTTAGTCATTCCACAATTTTTTATTGTGGAAGGAAGAGGACAGCAGACACCCACTGATGTTCCCAGTGGACAGGTCCTCATGGGCCTGAGTGAGATAGGGAGCCCTCACAGCGATTTGGTGGAGAGGAATGATGAGAGGTCTCAGAGTTTAAAGGCAGAAGGATGGTTTCTACCGGTTTGGCTCAATGGATAGAGCATCAGCCTGCAGACTGCAGGGTCCCAGGTTCGATTCCGATCAAGGGCATGTACCTTGGTTGTGGGCACATCCCCAGTAGGAGGTGTGCAGGAGGCAGCTGATTGATGTTTCTCTCTCATTGATGTTTCTAACTATCTATGCCTCTCCCTTCCTCTATTGATTGTAAAGAAATTAATAAAATATCTAATCTAATAAAAGAGTAATATACAAATTAACCATCACTCCATTACACCCACAAGCCATGCCCACCAGCCACACCCACAAGCCGATCAGGAGCAGATATGCAAAATAACTCAATTAAGATGGCAATGGCCATGGAGCTGGAGCTGCTCCAGGCAATGGAGGAAGCCAGATCCCTTTGGGCCCTGAGCTCTACTCAAGGCTACAAAGTTTCAATTATAGAAGATAAACAAATCCCAGATACCTACAGGACTGGAACCTTGGGTTGCCAGGGGCAACCCTGGCTTCAAGCAGGGGACCAAGGCAACAAAGTTTCAATTATAGCAGTTAAATAAATTCCACATACCTGCTTCCAGCCAGGCACCCCAGTAGGGACCCAAACCCTGAAGGGGCTGTGGGCAGCCTGAAACAGCCCTCTGTCCCTCACCCAGGCTGTACAGGCACGCCAGCAGGTGGACATCCCCCGAGGGGTCCCAGACTGCAAGAGGTCACAGGCCGGGCTGAGGGACCCCCCCACCCTGAGTGCACAAATTTTTGTGCACCGTGCCTCTAGTGTTTTAATAAAAGGCAGAAGGATGACATGAGGTGCCTCCCATTTAGCAGGGCCACCCTACCCACTGCATCAAGTGTGGGAGCAAAGAAGGAGGAAGGGAGATCAGTTCAGGGCCCTGACAGTTATCGAGGCAAGAGATGGTGCAGACCATGGTGGTCACAATGCAGGCAGGAAGGCGGGGAAGATGCTGGACACATGCTGAAATATAGCCAATGGGATTATTGATGGGGTCATGTGGGAGGTGAGGGAGATGGGAGCCAGGATGGCTTCCAAGTGCTCGAGGGATTACACTGTCACTCAATGAGATGTGGAGGCTGACTCTTACATGTGAGTGTCCTTGAAAGGCCTGGCAGTGACCTTCTGCTGGGCTGAGGACAGTGAAAGTGCAAGAGACCCAAGGCTCTGATTCAGCAAGGCAGAGCATCACAGATGACCAGGGAGAGGAGGCCAGGCGTGGGACCAGGTCAGGAGCTGGGGGCCAAGGTAAGGATTTGCTGATGTGACCTTACCATAGGGAATGATTTACCAGCAAGGTGGGCCGGGAGCTAATTTGCTAAGGGCTAGGAAGTAGAGAGGGGGTTCACAAATGCAGATTCTGGGGGTCCTGGGCCCCAGAGTTCTTACATCAGCTCCCCAACCCCCCTACCCTGACTGCATGTCTCAGACCCACTGCCTCAGCAGAACCTCAGCCCTGCAATACCCTCCCCCAAACTCTGCCACGGTTTTAGTTTTCAAGACATTGAGGAGGTTTGGCTCACGAGCTCATTGAAATTTCTCCATCTTCGGTTTATACTGGATCATACGTGTCTCATCATTTCCCATTTTTTTCCTCCTAAAATGTCAAGGTGCTCTTTTCCTAGCAGTGCTGCATGGAGATAACAGGGATTAGGGTGTAATTTTCTCCTATTTAAAGTAACTTGAAGCAAATGGCAGTAAACAGACCCACTTGGAGTATATCATCTCTTCTCCCTCTCCATCCTGGCTCCTTCTCTCCTGCCCCCACTTCTCACCCCCAAACAGGCTACCCTGGGAGCTCCTGCTGTGGGGGCATTAAGTCAGGCAGGGTTTGCTTGCTCACAGGGTCTGCCTTCCAGAAATCCTATGAGCAAGTCCAGGATGCAGGGGGAGGTGGGTAAAGCAGGGGATGGGTTTGCACCAAGAGGCTGGCAGGGGCCTCCAGAAAACACACAGCTAGGGGTTTGCTGCCCTCAGGAGGCCCAAAGGCCCAGGCCTAGAATGTGGTCTCTGCTTGCAAGCTCTTTGCTCAGGAGCCTGAGAGAAAAAGCCAGTCCCCGGGAGGGGTGATTCTAACAGTGCCCATTCCCCCTGAACGGGGCAAGAAGGCCCCACCCCATGAGCCCTCATCTTTGCAGCTGGTCAGGCAAAGGAATTCACTCTTCTGCCAGATCCAGGGCTAGGAGGGATCATCTAATCCCACTTGCTCATCGTCCAGGCAAGAAACTGAGGCCAGAGAGGGGCGGGACTTCCCGTGGTGGCTGGGCCGGTTGGAGGCACTGAGCCCATCCTTCCGTGGGAGCTGGATCCTGAAACAGCCTTTTGATATGAATAGTGCATCCCTTCGAGTCTGCAACGTACATTTCAAACTTTCCAAAGCAAAATGCTCCTTTCAACTGATCGAGGCATTTGATTTTATCTCTTTCTGCTTTCTTTCCCCTTCAGACGCTGTTACTAAATTAATCAACGGTCTACCTTCTGATAGATGACATTTTAGAATACAACAATGATTCCAGTGTGAATAACTATTATTTTAGCTCCTTCCTGTGTTTTCAGAGTGCTCTGCTAAATGCTGAACTTGCTGTTTCTCGGTTAATCTCCTCATGAGGTGGATACTCGCATAATCCCATTTTACAGCTGAGGAAACCGAGTCTCCAAGGGATCCGATTACCTGCCCACGGTCACACAATAAGTGGTGGAGTTCCCGTTCTATTTAAACCCAGACCACGTGGTTCCAGAGCCTGTGCCGGACACATTACAACTCCACTCTTGTTTATGTTACACCGACTGCCTCATTCGTTCACTCCTCATTCACTAATCTGTGACGCACACTGGCAGCGAGAAAGCTCTGGGCCTGCCCTTGAGGAATGACCATGAAGTAAGAGGCATCAGCCTCTACTTTCTGCCACTAACCTGCTGTGTGGCCTTAGAACAAGTTGCCTTTCCCACGGGGGGAGGGGAGCCGGGGTCCCACCTGCAGCATGAGAGACTGGGCCCTCCGAGCTTTCCCCACTCAGATGTGACGTCCAGTCTCAAAGCAGCCCCTGTTCCTGGGGTGGCCCGTGCTTTTCTCCCCGCCGCTTTCCTGAAAAGGCCCCTTCCGGGGACAGGCTGTGGGACAACATCCTTTCTGCTCCCTCTGCCCAGTAGAGGCTGTTGCAGTTCAAGGACAGTGTTTTAACTCTGAGGCCCTGGGTTCTTCCTGCAGGGGCTATAGCCAGTTACACTGGACGGAGTGACCCAGCACAGGAGCAATGAATCACTCTCCCACAGCTCCCTTCCTGCAGATAAACAAGTGCTAACTCACTCACAAGGACCTTTGTAATAGGAAGTTGGCCTGCAGCAAGGAGTGTCTTTAACACCTTATTGATGGCTACTCCCCCTCTCATTGTTCTGTGACAAAGTTGAGACAGTAAAGGGTATAGATTTTCTAGGCCTGAGATTTGAGGCCAAGATCAAAGCGGAGAAGAGGTGGAGGGCAGACTTTCCAATGAAATTCTGGTCACTGTTCTCCTGGTAGCGTTTCTCCTGGGCCACATGGCAGACGGCTTTTGAGTAACAGCGGATTTGTATTGCATGAGGACACTTGAGTCTAAAGATCAATGATGCTCTCAGAACCGCTGTGCCAGGCCCTGGGGGCAGATATGCTGGGCGAGCAGCCTGCAAAGACCCAGCCGGTGACAGACACTGGATTCACAATCATAGCCCATCGATTTCCAAAGTGATGTCAAAACCCAGTGAGTTTCATTGGCTTCCATGTTGTGTCTTTGCAAAGAGGGAAATAGAGGTTTTTATGAACCAACATTATTACCTGTCACCTCCAGTGCCCTGCCCAAGTACAATCCGGGTCCTGTATGTGCCAAAATTCAGAGTGAGGTGGGGGGTCCACTTGGGTTCTAGGCTCAAGTCTGCTAGAGCATAGGAGAGCCTGCTTTGCCATTAATTATCTGTGTGAACTTGGGCACATTATTTCACCCCTGGGAGCCTCGGTTCCTGATCTGAGAGCAACTTGGAGCAGAAACAGAAATAGGATTATTTCTGTTCTGCAATTATATGAAATGACATAAACCTTGTCAGTATTTAGTGTGATGCCTAACACATTGTAAATAATCAATATATTTTTGAGTTATTCTTATTAATAAGCCACAGGACCTTAGTGTGAAAGGGAACATAATGCCAGCTTTTTTCTCTTCTTTTTAAAAATATATTGTTATTGATTTCAGAGAGGAAGGGAGAGAGAGAAAGAGATAAAAGCATCAATGATAAGAGAGAATCATTGATCAGCTGCCTCCTGCAATCTGCCCACTGGTAATCAAGCCCGCAACCCAGGCATGTGCCCTTGACCAGAATCAAACACGAGACTCTTCAGTCCGCAGGCCGGCACTCTATCCACTGAGCCATGCCGGCTAGGGCACCATCTTTTTTCTTAATAAGGAAGATACTGAGGCCCAGGGAGTTTAAGTGGCTTGACCAAGGTCCCCAAGCTCAGCTGGACCCCAAGCCTGTCAGGTCAAACCTCCCCTCCCCCACAAACCAGGAGGGTCTATCTGCCAGGGCCAGGATCAGGTCACATCTAAAGATGGCTGTGGTGGGATGGGAACTAGGCTGGACACTAGGACACTTGGGTTCTAGGCTCAAGTCTGCCAAGAATTTGTGGTGTAACCTTGGCCAAGCCAAGTGCACTAATGCCAGTCTCTTAAAAGTGTGCCTTCAGTGTGCTAGGACATTCGTCTGCCAGCCCCACTGGGCCTGTGACTTGCTCTGTGGCTGCTCAGAGCAACTTCACTTGCTGTGTATCCAAGTGCCCACTGAGCCCTGTGGAAAGGCAGAACCAGCCCTGGATTTCTCCTGCAGGGGGCAGTGGAGGGCTGAGAGTCACAGGCTGACAGCAGGGACCCTGAGTAACTGGGTGAAGGTTGGTTGGAGCTAGTAGTGAGATTGGGTTCATGGTGATGGGTGGTGAGGCAGGAGTGAAAAGGTGCAGAATACACGTGTTAGAGCACAGGTTCTGGTCCCATTTCATACATCAGAAAACTGGGCACAGAGAGGTCAGGTGGCCTGCCCGAATACAGAGAAACACACCAGAGTCAGGTCAGAACCCAGTCTCCCAGCCAGTGTCCTTCTTGCCACAACTACCCTTGGGGTGACAAATATCAAGAGGCAGTGGGAGCAGAGACATCAGTGCATAGTAGGTGCTCAATGAACATTGGTAAGAGAAGGCATGAATGGCTGGGATCTAAGGTCATGTGACATCCCAGATGTCAATGAACATGAAACTCTTCATGCTGACTTCATTCACCCCAATACCTCCCAGACAGCATCCCCCGGAGTTGTCCTCCACTTGCTTTCCCCTGGCCTGGGGAGAGGCAGGATTCATTTCCACTGTTCAAAAAGCTGCGTGGAGAGCATGTAGGCAGCCAACCACCAGCCCCTGGGGAGTCAGACACTTGATTAGGCAAGGCTGGTATATAAGACTGTCAGTGCACTGTGCCATCTCCCAGAAATGCCAGGAATCAGCACCACGGACAGCATTCAGTACCTATTATCCAACCTCAGACATCAAACTTCATGGAGGAAACAGCAGAGGGCAAGGCAGCGTCAGTCTCATTATCTACAGATATCTGCACATATGGCCCATACACCCCAAGTCTCTCTCTCTCTCTCTCTCTCTCTCTCTCTCTCTCTCTCTCTCTCTCTCTCTCTCTCATACACACACTGCCCAGTCCTCAGTGCACTTGATGGTGGTAACTGAATCACACGTGGACAGAAGCTTGTGTTCTCATCTTTCTGCTCCTATCCAGAGTGTTCTCCATGTGTCCTATGTTGTCCCTCCTCTTCACCTTCGCATTCCCCAACCTTGTCAACTGAAATGATGGTCATCACCCTTCCTGGGCCCTAAGTCATCTCAGTCCCCCCCCCCCCAAGAGTGCTCATGTCCACCACCTCTCACCATCTCCACTGTGGCCACCCTGCTCTCAGCTGCACCTGATCGCTTCACTGCCACAGTCTCTGCACACAGGCATCTTTCCAAAGTACAGGGCCCTGAGCATACACTGCTGCTGAAACAAGAAAGGGTACAGAGTCCCTGGGGCCTGCTGTTGAACCTACACCTGGCATCCAGGCCCCTCAGGTCTGACTCCTGTGGCTCAGCCTTCCCTGCCACTTCCTCCTCCCAGGCGCCAGGGCCACGGTGTCCCTACTGCTCCTCCAATTTCCTGACCACGGGGTGCGCTCTCCCCTGCACCTGGGCCTCTGCAGGTCAGCCCCTCACCCTCCATGTTTTCCCCTTCTCTGTCTGGAGAATCTCTGTCCTCTAGGACTCACCCCAGAGGTGGTCCTGCAGAGGGGACTCAACCCCCTTCTCACACCCATCAGGGTCCTCTTTATCCAATGACAACTTCCACCTTGATTGTTTGCAGGACTCCATGTGTGAGCCCAAGGGCAGCACTGGTCTTTCTCCTGTGGATCCCTCGGGACATCTCAGCTTGGGGGCAGTGGAGCAAGACTGGGCTCCCAACTCTGTATCACATGAGGAGCCTCAAAGGCATCACAAACCAAACAGGAGCAAGTCCAGTCTCATGTGCTCCCCCTGTATACCCAACTCCTCCCCCATCCTCCCCACGAATGACTCCTCCACCACTTACCCAGTCAGGAGCCTGGACTTTGTCCTTGACAGCTCCTCTCCCCCATCACCCAACTTGGTATCCGATTCTGTTCATTAACCCCTAATGTCTCTGCATTCATCTCTTCTCTCCTTCCTTCCAGCACCCCTAGGACCTTCCTTTTCCCTTTAGAGAAGATTTGTTTGTGCTTTGCTTTCAGGCCTCTGAGGAACACTCTGATCCCTGAGGTCGAGGGCTGCATCTGCTTTTCTCCACTGAGCAAAGCCTGGCACATGGCAGGTGCTCACTAAACCATCTCACTGGATGAATGAATAATAGCTACTGTATAGTAGGCACCAGGCATTCAATACATCAACTAATCATTCCTCCCAATGTCCCAACATGATCCCCATTGGAGAGAAGGGAAAATCAAGGCTCAAGGAGGTAAGTAACTCTCTCAGTCCCACAGACAGTGGGTGGCAGAGCCTGGTTTCAAGCCGACAGGCCTCTGACCTGGAGCCACATCACTTTAATGCCTCTGAAACAAAGACCCACTCTTATCTCCCCTGTGGTGCATATCAGTCTGCACTATGCTTGGCCACTTGGGCACCTGCCTCCCCCATCGGCCTGGGAGCTCCTGAGGGTGGACACCCTATTTGTATTTCCATGTCCCCCTAGGCCAGGGCCTAAGAGTCCATGTGACACCACAGTCCCCTCATCAGGGGCAGGTTTTCCACCCGTCCTTCCCAGAGAATGTCTGTCCCCACTACCCAAGGTCTCAAGGAGGCACCTGCAGAACAGTCCACCCCCACTATCACACTCTGCCTCCCCAGACTTGGCACCCCATCTCTGCCTCTCACCCTGGCCTCACTCCTTTCCCCTCCTTCCCCTCCCTCCTTTCATCCATACTGAGTATTTATTTTCAGAATCTCAGAAGCCCTCCCAAACCTCTGACATTTACTCTTTGGAATTAGAATACTTTCTATTTCACTTTCCCAGAGCGAGGCCCCTGGGTGAGATTTCCCCCAGCTCCCGTTTGCTCTTCTGAAGGTGAAGTGCTGGAGCAGAACTGGCTTATGCCAGCTCAGCACCGATGGTGTCAACCAGCCCCTACCAGGCACCCACTGTGCACCAGGCTCTGCTCATGAATGACTGCATTCAGTGCACTTAAGAACCCTGTGGAGCTGGTGTCACTGTTTCCCTCTGTGAGGTAAGTGAACCTAAGTGTGGAGCAGTTAAATAACAAGTCTAAGGTCACACAGCAAATGAGAGGGGCGCAGGGATGAAACCACACGCCTCTGACTGCCAAGTGCATCTCCTTCCTCTGTGCTCTGCCTTCAAGGTCCATGGGTGGGGGTGTGCTGAAGGATGCGCAGCATCTGGGGAAACCAAGACCCGAGGGGACACAACACCAGGCAGAGGGAACAGCAAGAACAGAAGCACAGAGGCAGGAACATGCCTGGCATGTTGGAGAGGCCACTGAGGTAGGGGGTTCAGGTCCAGGAGGAGGGGAGAGCGGTTACAAACGACAGAAATCCCAGCTCATCGTGGCTGAACCTAAAAGGAAATGCATTGTTCATCTGAATGGTCAGTCCAAGGGTGAAGTGGACAGGGGTGAGAGAAGGGCCTAATCCTGAAGGAAAACTGCTGATCAGGCCAAAAATAACAACAGATCATAAGAGTCAGCACACGGACAGCTTGCATGCTCTCAGCATTCCACCTGTATTATGTCATGTACCCTCACAATGACACTGTGGGATGGGTATTATTATTTCCAGTCTATAGATGAGTAAACCGAGGCACAGAGAGGTTTAGTCACGTGCCCAGGGTCACACAGCTAGTAGGTGGCAGAAGCTTAATTTGGATCTTGACTCCAAATTAAGAGTTTAGATCTTAACTGCTGCCCTGCCAAACCTCCCGCATGTCACAGGTCTGATCATAGTGGCCTGGCACTTGCCCTACTCTCATTCCTTTTGCATATCCCCCAAGTTGCTCTGACTCTGACCACAGACTCCCTAAATTCAAGCACCCAGAGAATAGAAGTCCCAATGCAACACAGATGCATCTTCAATGGGAGTCTCAGCGCTGACTGCATTTAGAGGCAAGTGAAAGAGACCTCCCAGATTGTAGGACTAAACTTCCCTGCTCAAACCCCTTAACGTTTTCTGGTGCTTTTACTAGAGAGAGGGAACCTTCCAACATGGTCTAGGAGGCCCTTCCCAGACTAATCCCAGCCTCTGCCCCAGCCTCACCTCCACCATTCTCTCTTACATCATCTGACCCACTCACACTTGCCTGCTGATCATGGTGCCCTCCCACCCCAGGGCCTCTACACACACAGTTCCCTGTACCTGGAATGCTCTCCCTCCCCTGTTTTGACCTGGAAAACTCCTGTTCATCTTCCAGTTCAACTATTCCCTCTTCAGAGAACCCTGCTCTGACCTATAACACCATGCAGCACAAAGCTGAAGTTTCACATATATTTGCATAATTTGGGGGCACAATGCCTTGTTCTAGTCTATTCCTTGGGAATTCCAGAACAATACCTGTTTTTACTCACTGTTGCATCCCCAGTACCCAGGATGGTGTCAACACAGAGCAGGCACCCGGTGGAGACTGGCTGAGTGTATGGATGCACAGTTTCCACAGTGGTCACTGGACATGGATAAGCTTCCTCAGGAACATATGGCACCTTCATGAGTTAAGCGCTCTATAGTTTCACGTGGCCTCCCTAGGTTGGGGCATTCCATAAGAGTTAAGAAGTTGTCCAGAGGGCACTCAGGAAGATCCATACCAAGGCAAGAAAGGAACCACACATTGGTGCCAAGGTTGAGAGAGCACAAAGGGGGCCCTGATGAGGGAGGAGAGGGGGGCCCTGATAAGGGAGCCTCCCACTGCCAGCCCCACCTCAATGTGATTCCCTGAAACACTGCCCTAATATATGTTCGGCATTGCAGCGGAGCCGACCTGTTGCTCCCGACATATTCTTCCCTACTTCTTCTGGTAATGCAGCCTCCAGTAGCAGGTGTTTACATGGTTGCCCAGAACATTACATTCCCAGCTTGCTCTGCAGCAAGGTGTGGTCATGTGATTAAGCTCTGCCAATGGCATGTGAGTAGAACCCGTGTGTGTGTGTGTGTGTGTGTGGAGAGAGAGAGAGAGAGAGAGAGAGAGAGAGAGAGACCTCTGGACTGTGCCCTCAAGGAAAAGACCATGCCTTCGCATCCTCCCACCTTCCCTTGCTTTCAGCTGGGATGTGCCCACAGAGATGAGCTGTATTTCATCAGTGGATGGGGCAATAGCTTAGGAGACACAGAGCAACAAGATGGGGTGAGGCCAGATGTCCGACACGTGAGCTCAGAACAATGACACTGGGATTGTTCCATGAGAATGAAATGTTGTTTCAAGTTGCTTGAGCCACTGTTATACTGGTACTTAATTCCTGTATCTTACTGCCATGCTAATGAAGGCAGCTGGCAGCTCTTCAGGGTGGTTGAAGTCTCTGAGTTAAGCTTCTTATGCAAAGACCCTGCGTATTAGTCACCTATTACAGTGTAAACAAAAACTTTTCTTTAGTTTACAATTCTGGGGTTCCAAGTGTAGGCCATGCTCCTCTGAAAAATTCACCCAGACCAGAGAGGTTAAAGCACTTGCCCAAAATCACACAGCCAAGTCTGGAAGCTACAGGCATTGAAAGTCCAGCTGACTTTCTTCATGTCTTTTTGGTCAGTGGCTGGCCAGCTAGGCTTGGCTGGCCTCTGACCTCTGTGGCTTGGCTGGGAGAAGGCTGGCTGCAGGCTGGTTTGACTGGGTGTTGTGATGTCTCAGCCTGGGCTTCTTCTCAGAGTGCAGGGTGGGCTCGGGGAGAGGGAGACCTGTACCAGGGCTCCTGGGCTCTGGCACGTGACTATTTCCACTGCGTTCTGTTGGCCAGAGCAAGTCAAGGGACGAGGAAGAGACCCCACCTCCTGGTGGGAGGAGCTATAAAGGATACGGATATAAGGAAGGGAGAGACATTGGGGCTATTTTTGCAATCAACCTGGAAGAGGTTAATGTCTAATTTTACGATGGAGTTTAGGGCCCTGAAAGGCCTGGGGCTCTGAAACATTCACTTAGGACATTGTCTCAAGTCTCATTCCCAGTGGTGCTCAGAGCTGCAGCCCCAAGTGCCAAAGGCTGTGAAGAGGAGGTTCAGGGGGGTCATGGTCGGAGACATTGCCAGCCATGGTCCCATTTCCTTTCTTTCTGGGTGTGGAATTCCAGAATCCCAGTCTTGGGAAGAATGTCAGAGGCTGTCCAGTCCCTCTCTAGACCTCTAATCCACCAAGCGCTCTAGATGCCCATACAACCATCCTGCCAACAGAGGACCTGCTCTCTGCTTGGCTCCTCTCTTTATGGGAAATGTCCTCTCTCCTCTGAGACAGCCTTGCCCAATGGGCATCTCTAATGACCCCAAGTCTGACTCCCTAGAGGTAAGTTTTGGTGCTACTGTTTCTGTCGCTCCCTGGTTGAGTGACCCTTTGTCCGCTACTTCACCTCTCAGAGCCTCAGTGCCCTTGTTTATAAACTAGGCAACCTCCAACCAGCCCCCATTAGACAGCATCGGCTTCCACCTCCCAGTTCTAGGTACTATACCTTTATTAATCCAACCTAAGTGTTTGTGGTGAGTGCATTGCACTGTTGACTTGTGCTCGATTTGTATCTACCAGAACCTCTTTGCCTGGTTAATTATGGCTCAATTTTCAGATCTCAGCTTATACATCACTTCCTTTGAGAGACCTTTCAAGATCTATCTTTATCCCCTGTCATGTGTTCTCAGGGCTCCACAGACAGCCCCTCTCATGACCCCTTTTACATTTGGCTACTACTCCTTCTTCAGTGTTCTCTTCCTTGCTATCGTGATGAAGGCAGGATCCTTCTTTTCCTACCATTGCTTTCCCCCAGGGACTTGCCCAGAGCTAGACTGGTGACAGGTACACAGTATAAGCTTGTGAATGAATGAAGAATGAATGAATGAATAAATGAATGAATGAGTGAATGAAACAGGTGCTGCTGACTGGCCACACCTTCCCCTCTGTGGATACACTGTGGTTCTGGCTGTGAGGACCAATCCTCAGGAACTGTCATTCACACATTTGTTCTTCCACAGTCCTGAAATCATTTATAGCGCGCCTACTATGTGCTGGCCTTTGCAAGGGCGGGAGTGCAGTGGGAAGAACACAGATGTGGTCCTGCAATAGGGAGCTCACAGTCATAGGAACATTGCCTGTAGCACCCACAGTTAGCTGACAAGGCAGAGCTGCGGTGAGTCCAAGAAGGATCAGACCACACCGCTCAGCAGACCCTGGTTGCCGGGGAACTGGAGACCATCGATTGGCATTTGGCAATGGTGTATGGAGTCCTCTGCCTGAGCTGGAACTCCGGGAATCCCACTTCCTGTCTCTGTGCCCTTGGGCAAGGTGCTCCCCCTCATGGTGCCTCGGCTTCTCATCTGTCAAACGGTGACTGTCATGAGGATTAAATGAGATGAGACAATGCACACAGTGCAGGGCCAGCACACACTGAGTGTGCAACGCCTGTAGCTACCAGCCTGCTTCAATTACTGTGGCTGATGATGGTGTGCCGATTGGAAATCAAGGTTCTTGTTCTGGGGGCTGGCTGTGTGACTTTGGGCAAGTGCTTTAACCTCTCTGGTCTTGGTGAATTTATCTTTAAAAGTATAATGCCAGGCAACTTCCTCAACCTAATAAAGGACACTTGCAAGAAGCACATGACCCCCTGCCAGGGATGAGGAGAGCACTGGTCATGTTGGTATCATTAGTGCTAAGGACTCAGAAACCCCGTAGGTTCTCTTCTGCAGTCAGGAGTCTCAACTGGGTAGACATACAGTATTCACCCCCTCAGGGAATTTGGGGTCTCCTTTGGAGATGCTCCTGCCAGACAACACTGCAGAGAATTCCCCCTCCTCCCAGCTCATTTACAAGGAGCACAAGCAGCACATTCATCCACAGAGCAGAGGAACAGCATAGAAAATACACGGATGGCACCACTGATGGGAGTGATGGTTATGAACAGGTGCTGTCCAGACACCCACCCATCACACCCATGAGAGAACCCTCTAGACGGGCAGACTCAGGGACCATGTCCTCCTTACTGCAGAACTCACTTTGGCCCCATCACCAGGCTTACTGGAGTCATCAAATAAATCCAACATTTAGAAAGAGGCGGGGGTGGGGGGGGGGGCTTTCAGCAGACACTTTCCTGAAATGCAATGGTCATAAAAGAGAAAAACGGACCAGCACACTCCAGATAACCAGTACCGGAGAAATAATTATGCCACTCCCGTCCTGATCCAGGATGCTGGTGACAGAGGCTTGGTGATTCATCAGCCCCAGATTTATGGACTCCTCGGGAGCTGCCTGCACCTGTCTCCATCCAGGTTTCTTAGGAAGCCTCTATATAGATTCCATCAAGGCTGTTTTTCTCTGTCATCCCTGAGTGGAGAGGTGGCCACCATACCAGGTGGCACAATGCATATTGATTTGCTGGCACTTACCCAGCAGAAAAACAGTCCATTCGAGTGAACCAGTTGTCTCCAACTTCTCAAGACTTCCAGAGGCCTTGGTTTTCCTAAGAACTTGTTGAGTTCCTGGTATCACATTACGCAAGTGGAGAGCCCCTGTGTGCTTGTTGGAAATAAGGCTTCACTATATAGAAAGCACTGCGAACCCTGGTTTTCTCATTTGTAAAATACGAATAATAAGAAAGGGACAATAGAGACAGTTACTCTGTAGTATTTATATTTCTCTAATATTTGAATTCTTTAAAAGAACCACATATTTTAGGATGAGAAAATAAAATGGAATTTTAAATGGAATCTACTCTATAAAAGCGAAATATTAAAATTAACCGTTTCTCTGAGACAGGGTAAGCCACGCCCACCAGCCAATCAGAGCGGCTGTATGCAAATTAGCCCAGCCAACATGGCAGCCACCACTCACGGACCTGAGTAAACAGCCCTTTCCATTGCGGCAGGAGCGAAAGTGAAGCTGCGCCTGCTCCGCTTAAACTGCCTCTAGCGAAACACAGATTTGAAACATTTGAAACAATATAACGATCATAGAATCCTCCGGAGCTGAAGGAAAGAGCAGCCCGGGCCTAACCAGTAAAAGTAACAATTGTTTCATTATAGACGCTGCGAGGTGAAGCAGAGGAGGCTTCCTTAGTAGTTAGTAGGCCGCCTTAAAGGAACAGTGTATCAATTATAGAAGATAACCCCAGGCCTTAAAGGAACAGCATCAATTATAGGAGATAAATTCCAGAAACCTGTGTCCAGCCAGCCTTGCTGGGACGTTGGGTC
>PVJC01036915.1:0-17480 GCA_004026665.1 Murina feae | reverse complement strand
TTTTCAGGCCGGCCACAGCTCCCACTGACCCTACGGGCCACCCGCCTGGGAAGCTGATGGTTGGGTGGCACTGTCCACCCCATGGCCTCCCGGGTGGGGGCCGCGGGGTCCGGCCACCTGTTCCCCGCACCCTGGAAGGCTCCCGCCTGGGAAGCCATGGGTGGGGAGGCGCTGGTTGCCCCATGGCCTTCCGGGTGGGAGCCGCAGGGGTCCAGCTGCCTAGTCCCCGGGTGGGGTGGCGCTGGCCGCCCCATGGCCTCCCGGGCGGGGCCGCGGGGGTCCGGCCGCCTGTTCCCCGCACCCTGGAAGGCTCCCGCCTGGGAAGCCATGGGTGGGGAGGCGCTGGTTGCCCCATGGCCTTCCGGGTGGGAGCCGCAGGGGTCCAGCTGCGTGGTCCCCGGGTGGGGAGGCACTGGTCGCCCCATGGCCTTCCGGGTGGGAGCCGCAGGGGTCCAGCTGCCTAGTCCCCGGGTGGGGTGGCGCTGGCCGCCCCATGGCCTCCCGGGCGGGGCCGCGGGGGTCCGGCCGCCTGTTCCCCGCACGCCCCGGAAGGCTCCCACCCAGTAAGTCGAGGCTGCAGCGGCAGGACTGCGGGGATCCAACCGTCTTGCCCCCGCACCCTGGAATGCTCCCGAGGCTGCGGGCAGCAGAGCCACTGGGATCCGACCGCCCCGTCCCCACGCCCCAGAACGCTCCGAGGCGCGGGGCTGAGGGGTCCTGCTGCCTTGTCCCCGCGCCCTGAACGCTCAAGAGGCGGCGGGAGGCGGGGCCGCGGGGATCCGGCCATCCAGCACCCCAGAACGCTCCGAGGCGGCGGGGCTGAGGGGGTCCTGCTGCCTTCTCCCCGCACCCCGGAACACTCCCGAGGCGGCGGGGCTGAGGGGGTCCTGCTGGCTTGTCCCCGCGCCCCGGAACGCTCCCGAGGCAGCGGGAGGCGGGGCCGCGGGGATCCGGCCGCCCCGCACCCCAGAACGCTCCAAGGCGGCGGGGCTGAGGAGGTCCTGCTGCCTTGTCCCCGCGCCCCGGAACGCTCCCGAGGCGGCGGGAGGCGGGGCCGCGGGGATCCGGCCACCCCGCACCCCAGAACGCTCTGAGACGGCGGGGCTGAGGGGGTCCTGCTGGCTTGTCCCCGCGCCAGGTCCCGAGGCCGCGGGGATCCGGCCGCCCCGCACCCCAGAACGCTCCGAGGCGGCAAGGCTGAGGGGGGGTCCTGCTGCATTCTCCCCGCGCCCCGGAGCCTTCCCGGGTGGGGGGCAGCCGCCTGGTGCCCACCTCCCCCCCATCCCGGCTCCCACCTGGAAAGGCATCCGCAGGCCCAAGGCGCTGGATGCCTTCTCAGGCGGGAGGCTCCCAAGATGGCGGAGGCCGCAGCCCTGGAGAAGCCGCACACCAGGGCTGCGTCCTCCGCCATCTTGGCTGGGCTAATTTGCATACAGCAGCTCTGATTGGCTGGTGGGCGTGGCTTACCCTGTCTCAGAGAAACAGTTAATTTTAATATTTCGCTTTTATTAGTATAGATTGATTTGTATTGCTTACCTTCCTAGCTAGCTAATAAGTTTTTTGAGGATACAACACACTCAATTCTTTAAAAATTTTAGTTCTGCATTTTCTACATGGTAACCAATCATAAATATGCCCCTAAATCAAAATCATCAAATACTATTATAAATTAAAATCAGCACAAATCATTGTCCATGCACCATATGTCTGAGAGTGTACTTAGAATTTTGTGTCATCCTCAAAACATTGCATTAGTTATCATTGTCCCCATATTACTTACAGAAGAGACTAATGCTTAGAGAAGTAAACACACACACACACACACACACACACACACACACACTTACCTAAATTCTTCCAGTTAGTAAGTGACAGAGCCAGAATTCAAACTCAAGTAATGCCACTGTTCTAGCTCCAGTGGTCAGAGAGAGAATCCAAACAGTATTATTTTAAAGCACACAGTAATAGCTAACTTAATAGCTAACTTCTCTGAATGTTATGCAATAAGCACTGGGCTAAATGCTTCACATATGATGCAAGAACTATTTCCATGTGAACTGCAGCCACATTACAGATGAGGAGCCAACACACAGAAACATAAAAGGACAAGGCCAGGCAGCTTGTAAGGAGCAGAGCTGGACTTTTTCATCCCAGGGCTCATACGGGTGCCACTGCTCTTCACCATTAGGATAAAGAAACTGAAAATTCAAGGAGAAAATCTAGGTCCTCAGGCATCTGGCTCCATGTTATCTCATCACAGCATAATTTGGTTATTCAGTAATTATTTAGAGCCTGGCCAGTGTGACTCAGTTGTTGAAGATTGACTTATGAACCAGGAGGTTATGTGTTCCATTCCTGGTCAGGGAACATGCCCGGGTTGTGGGCTCTGTCCTTACTAAGGGGCATGTAGGAGGTAGCTGATCAATGATTCTCTCTCATCATTGATGTTTCTACCTCTATCACCTTCTCCTTTCTTCCCTGAAATCAAATAATCAAATATATATAAATATATACATATATATATTTAAAATAATTGTTTAGAAGTTCTTTCTATTTAAGTTTCATTCAATGTCTATCCCTGAGTCCATACAAGTTTCACCCAACCTTGTCAAGGCAATTCAACGTTGCTTCTGTACCATATTTTTAATTCTGACATAGCAACACTCAAAGTGACTTTTGGTGAAGAAAGAAGTAATAATGCTAAGGCCAGGGTACCCCTTTTAGGAACTGGTGGTGAGCCAGAGTGACACTGCTCCTGAAGTCTTGGGCAGGTGTTTGCAGGTTCCAATTACACACTAAACCCATGGTTAAAAACCCACAAAACCTACTTTTCAATGTTCCTTACCACTGGTTGATCTATAGCATTAGTTACTATTGAATCTTTACAGAAAAAAATTAAAAACAATATGCCATGGAAAGGATATCCATGGAGCAATCAAGCCACAAACTTTCTGGCTCTCTTGTGCCCATCAGAGTCTTGGCACAATTAGAAACATCTGGAAGTGCTTGATCAATGAAAGCTGAACTGAATATTTCTGGACTCTTGTCCTGACTCTGTCACTATGCAACAAGTCAGTGGAGGTGACAGGACTGGCCTATGGGAGGACACGCTCCTCTTTAAGTTAGTCAAGGTCACAACTCTATTGAGTACTAGTATTGGCTACAGCCCGAATAAACAATATATTGTACACATCACTTTAATGACAGTTTTCCTTCGACATGAGATAGATGCAGAGATGGATAAGATTCAGATTCACTTAATGGTGTCACTAAACCCATAGTTGCTTTTTGTGAAATTATGATTTTTTTTAATCAGAGAATACAACTATTACACAGAGAATTTGGGAGATTTTATGTCATTTTTAAGGAATTATCACAGAAAAATTGTTTGGAAATATTGAATCAGAGAACTTCTATAGTCCCTTTATGTTCTAAGCTTTTGTGTTTCTTTGACTTGAGATAGGGTAAGGTGACTAGACAATGCTTTTCAAATGGTGTGTGCTTCACTCTTAGAGATTGCCTTTTGGTGGTGACAGTTTCCATAATTTCCCTTTAAAAAAATAAAGGATTTTCATATCTCCATGTCTAGTTCCAATGAATAATGTTTTCTAACATTTTCTGAATTAAAAAGATAATTATTCTAACTGAACTACCTTGCCTTCTTCCAGGATAGCCAGGTCTTTGCAATGTGCTTTTCAAAGGTAGATGTCAATTTTTCAGTCCTGTTCTCATTATATCCTCCTACACATTATTTGCTCTAGTCACACAAGCCAGGGTTGTTCCCTCCAAAAAAACCCTCACACTTGCCATACACCTTCACACTCATGCTGCTCCATTAGCTAAGGGGGCAGGGATGCCCTTTCATCAATCCTAAGACCAGTCTAACTGCCCTGGAGCCTTTTCCTTTTGCATCATCACTGTCAGCTGTTGCTTCCTATCACACAGTGTCTGTGTGCCTAACCCAGGACATCTCAGGCTGCCTGATGTTATAGCTTACTAGAAGCCTAGTGCACAACATTCATCCAGCGGGGGTGGGGGCCGGGGTGAGGAGCTCAGCCTGGTCTGTGCCCTCTCACAGTCCAAGATCCCTTGGGGGATGTCCACCTGCCGTTAGTTAGACATCACTTTTGCAGTCCGTGGCTCTCACAGTCCGGGACCCCTTCTCCTTACCACCCGCCTCCACTGCTGTGCTCTCCAGCCATGAGCCAGACTTCTTGGCTGAGCAGTGCTTCCCCTGTGGGAGCTCACTGACCACCAGGGGGCAGCTCCTGCATTGAGCATCTGCCTCCTGGAGGTCAGTGCGTGTCATAGTGACCAGTCGTTCTGCCATTGGGTCAATTTGCATATTAGGGTTTTAGTATATATTGTTTGTACATCTGTGCACTCTTGGGGCCTAGAAATTACTTGAGTTAATTATAACTGTTCTTCATTCATCTTCTTTTGCCTAAACAACCTAGCTGAGGTAATATCTAAATGTTCATTAAATTCATTCATCCTTTTTTCCTGAATGAATGAAATGATAGATGAAGTAACCATAGAAGGTAAATATCTTTGATTATAAAAAACTACACTTGAATTCCAAAGTTTAAACTGGTTTCCAACTTGTTCCAGACATGTTTAAAATGAGCTTAAATTTAAAAAAAAAAAAGTCCTCCCACTCCTAATTACCTGATATTCTTTATACTTTATCAAAAGGCAATGGACAGGAAATAAATTCTTTCTACAGGGTTTTCTGGCCCTGCTTCTATACTCTACAGAAAGAATTAATAAACCAACATTATTCCTGAAACTGGGTATATATAAATTGATGGTTCTAGTATCCAAACCAAAATGTAGAGGTAGGATAAGACTCTGACAGTATAAATTTTTGTTAGCGGGAGAAACTACATTAACTCTGTCACCACATATAACAAACCTAAAAATTTTAAAAAAGAGAAAATTACTTTCCCTCTGTGGAAATGAGCATTGACAAGGAAGAGAAAAAAAATGCATTTGTTCTTTTAAGTTCTTTCTAAACCAAGGGGAAGAAATTAAGAATGAAGATATTTGCTAATACAAAAGATATGACTTTGTTCTCACTGCAAAATTGCTTCATCTCTAAATTGCAGAGGGATAGTATACCATTTAGCACAGGATCCAAGACACAAAGCTGACAACTGCTAACATGAACAGATTACTTCATCCTGGCCAGGTACTGTGCTAAGCTCTTTACTTTCTTATAATATTTTATCCCTACAATAGCCCTCTGAACTGTGAATTGAGTACAGGACTGTTATTATCTCCATTTTTCAGATGAAGCTTAGTAAGATTAAGTTACCCAAGACGACAGGGCTAGTAAGCTGTGAGACCAGGATTCAGACCCAGGTAGTCTTATTTCAAAGTCCTAACCATTTCCCATTCCTAGTTGGCTTGAGGTGAAGAAATCTGAAATGTAACCTCAATTCTATATCGGAGCCACATTTTGTGCATGAGGCTGAATTTCAACAAACCTAGACTGAGGACAAGAGTTTCTAATTTAAGAGACTAACAACAGCAACAAAGATGTGGAAATGAGAAAATAAGATATGTACAAGGGAGAGAATGAACCGGAGAAAAAGGAGAACAACATCTGTGAGTGGGCAGGGCTGGTAAACTAACCTACCGAGTGTTCCTGTACAGCAGGTGATTAAAGAATGTGCTTGGGTTTTTTAAATTCCTAAAAGAATACTATTTTGTGATCCTTGAAAAGTATATGGGATGTATAAACTCTTATGGCATTTCAAATTTCATTGTCCATGAATAAAGTTCTATTGAACACAGCCAGGCTCATTCACTGTATTGTCTAAGGCTATTTTGAGAGAACTGAGTAGTTACAACATAGACTGTGGGGTCTGCAGAGACATGCTCACTATCTTGTCTTTTATTAAATACATATTTTTTAAAGTTTACTGAGTCCTGATCTAGAGAACTAACAGAGAGATGTTTACTAGTAAAAGGGTAGATAAGTGACAGGAAGATTTAAGAATAGACTTGATCATAATCTGAAAGGTACTGGATCCAGAATGCTGAAAGATTTTCAGACATAAAATTGCATAACCAGGACCCGGGACTTTAAGAGTGCAAAGAAAAGACATTCTCACATGACTTACATAACAGTTATTTACTAAGTTCACAAAGGGGAGCAAGACAGCAGGGCAAGGGCTCACCTGGGTCCTAGGACTTCCAAGCTTCCAGGAAAGCAATTCATCTATGGCAGGGCCTGTGGCATTCACTTCCTCAAGAAAGACTATCTGTTGGATAGACTCATTACAATCTAATGTGGAGCATGTCTCATTCCCAAAAGGACAGTGGCTAACCTCCTGTATTCCAGCCTGTCCACAGATGCCCTTGGCTGAGACCTTTCCAGGGTCCAGACAAGAGCAGGAAATCAGATTCTGTTCTCAGCAATCAGAGCAGAAACTCCAGCAACTGCACCAGAACCACTTGAGGCATTTTTCTTTGAAGAGAGATGTGAACTGGAATAGCCCCTTAGCACTTTCAGAATTCCTCTCTGGGTGAGAGTTAAAAGACTGCTCCAGACCTGGGCTACCTCAAGCACCACGCCTACCCTGACTTCAGTGGAGCCTGCACCTCAGCAGCTGTGCTCTGGCTGCCCTGCTCTAGGCTCCACAGCTACACCAAGTATTTTATTGGCCCTAAGTATCCAAAGGAAGACAAGCTCCAGGTCTGAATTCTAATTGTGTGTCCTAAAAGCCTAGTCCACTTTACCTACTGCTTTAACCACTTCTTTCTGTAGCATTCTGTAACTTTTACTGCAATTATTTTGTTCCTTTCCAAAAGAAGGAACACAGGAAGGAGGGAGGGAGAGTGGGTGGGAGGGAAGAATCTGAGAGAGAGATGCCCTTGAGAGTATGTGTCTCCATTAGTGACGACAAGGCAGTAGACAGTCAGTCATTTATCCTCCTTTGAAGATCTTTATTTGTGTCATACTTGCTTGGAATAAAATAGCAAAAGATTATCTTTATAGTAGCTTAGCAAGTCCCTATAGTTTTCAAATCTGAGTTCTTAAAAAGGTCTTTGTCCTTCTCTTTTATGAAATATTTGAACTATTTAAACAGAACAGCAGAAAAATAGTTTTGCAGGAAACTTTATCAAAGGAGAGGAAGGTAAAGTACACCTGCAGAAATAAGCCAGGAGAGAGCCCGCTTCTAATCCTCACACTGTCACTCAGTAGCTGTGAGATCTTAAGGAAGCCAAAACTCTTTGGAGCCTCATATTGGTTGGATATGAAATATGAATAATAATACTTCTGTGGCATGCATCCCAGCTGGCTCTGGTGATCAAATGGAAAAAAGATAACACATTCAAACTTCAGAAATGTCACATATAGGATCCATGTGAATAAAGAATGTAAACATTAGTATACAGAATAAACATTGCTGGGCTGCAGAAGAATGATGCCAGGACAGATGAATAACGGGCTGTCTTGTGAACAATTTGGAATTTCATTAGGGTCTTGAAGAAAGAGAAAAAATTCTAGGCTGGAAGACTAGTGTGGCAAAAAGCATGGAAGCCAGAAAGTGCGAAGCGTGTTTCAGGGGCCGTGAGAAACAGCAGGGCTGGAACAGAGTCGGTGTGCCAGTAGAGTCAAGAGTGATGAATGTGGAAAAGGTAAGGAGGCCTCGAAGGCCAGGGTCAGAAGTTTGGAATGTATTCCTGGAGACAAGGAGCAGTATTCTCAGACGGATGACTTGCCCTGATTATGCAGGATGGATCCGAGATAGAATGGGGGGCAGAGAGAACTGATTAGAAGCTGTTGCTCTCACCTATCCAGGGTTGAGATAAGGAGCTACACTAAGGTATGGCGGTGCCGGCCACCCTGAAAGGTGAGGATGTAAAGGGAGGATGAAGAACCTCTTCTGAGATGATGGCATAGGAAATGGTGAAGTCATAAGAGGAGGCCATCCTGGTAGAAGACATTAACTTACTTTCAGCCTCAGTTTTGGAGGTGATGGTATCTGGATCTTGACAGGATTCTAATACATCACACAGAAAAAGACTTTGAGAAAGAAATGAGTGCGAAGGGGCTTGGAACTACAGAGAAAGACAGGAGGGAACCATTTCCCTAGCTTTTTCAACTGAGCAAGGTTCTCTGAAACAGGCATGAGGGAGGCTTAGAGGGATCCAGCCAGAAGGGAGACAGCTCCACGGGAGCCTGAATAATGGAGCAAGAAAGAGAACTTTCCAATTAAGGCCCCTGACAGTCTAAACCTGACCTTCTCCAGAGGTCTCCCACACAGAGGAAAACTGCAGTTTAAGCCGAATGTCTCCAGACTAGGCAAATGGGGAGCCAAGCACTGAAGAAGGCTGATTTATATTTAAGTACATTACTTTTATTGCTTTCCTGGAAATTTGACACCAACCCTCATTTTAAACCAGACGAAGCAGCATAATTTTTTTTTCCAAAAATGATTGACACTCAAAAGGTAATACACTTTAAATTCCTCCAATTAAAGCAAATTTAATTTTAAGTTTAATTAAAGGAAACTTTAATTAGAAAGAAGATTAAATTTTAATTAAATTTCTCTAAAATCTTCACACTGGCCTTTACAGCTAATATTTGTCAGAAACCAAATCCCTTCTTAATATTCTTAAATTCTATTCTAGCATTTTCCTTCATATTAAAGCAGCGACTCACCAGCTGTACCTGCCACAGGGAAAATGATTCCCATCTTAAAATACTGGAAATGCAACTGAGGAATCAAAGTCTCCCTGGGCAGAGAAGGGAAAACAACAGGTTCTATTATTGATGAGCTTTTATTTTCAATCTCTTCCCAGGCCTTTCTGAGGAGATTGGGTACAGTGGGCCTGCTGGGAGCCAGTGGTGCTGTATCCACAGCATCAACAAATATTTATGGAACACCTACTGTGTGCACAGCCCTGCACTAAGTTCCCTGTCTATCAGGAAAATGTTGTTAAAATATTAGCTCCACTGGAGACAAAGTCTGGACCAGCTTTGCCACCTGGATTCTTGGGTGTGTCTCCACTTCCACAATCAGGAAAAGAAACACAGTGTCCTGATGACAGGGTAGCTCAGGGGTCTCTCCAACTGCCCCTCCCTGCTGGATGCCTGACAGAGCTTCCTAGTGGGAAGGGTCCTGAGTTTAGGGATGTAAGTCTGAGATTCTGGACCTAAATAGCTGTGAGATAGCTATGTTATCTTTAGGGACGACCTACACTCTCCATGTCTCACATTTCTCATCTGTAAAATAGGGTAATAAAACCTGAGGTGCCTTCTTCCCAAGGAAGTCACGGGGATCAATGCAGCTAGAAAAGGTTTTTGAAAACTGCAGAGTGCTACATATTTTGATACATAACCACCTCTGATAGCCACATTGTGTGTCCTCATCCCAGTCCTCCCAGAACCCTGCTCTCTATCAACCCTGCTCCTTCCCAAAACCAGTACTGGACTAAGCCTCCAATGGGGGACAGTCACTTTACATAGGGACGCCAGCCGCCAGTGCTTTACATTTACGGATAACATTTACAAACACTGATAGAGAGCAGAGTCCTGCCTCTGCCTGCAGACGCATGAACCAGCCAAAGCGAGGACAAAGAATTTCATTAAGAGAAAGTTACCTTGAGTTTGCTAACAAAAGAAAATTCTTCTTCAGGGTAGTAGATTGAGTTTCCAATCACCATGAAAAGGACTGTACTGAGCTCTGTACCTGCCACTCTAGGTCAGTCCCCCAGTCCTGCTCTACCCCCCTCCATTTTCTTAAGTAGCTACTATGAGCAAAGACCTGTGCTGCATGCTAGAGAAAGATGCACTCTACCTTTATTTATGTCTCCTTAACACCTGGAATCTCCCTCACCCCAGAGGATCTTTTAGCCCTGGACCTAAAATACCTCTCCTAAATCTTCTACTCGCCCAGTATTCAAAATTTCCAGCAACTCATCTTGTCCAAGAATCCTGTCTGACTCCTGACACCCTTCCTTCTGAATTCCTATGTGCCTAGGAATTGGGTCACAAACTGGGGAACACACAGTGAAGCCTCTGAGGCAAGGCCTGGCTCCCTGCTACACAGACCCTGGTCTGGGTCCTGTCACTTCACCTGCCTACAACTTCTCCAAGAAGGACCTTCCATTTCATGCTTCTTGTATAGCCCTAGAAGTGTCCAGGCCACTGCTGCAGACACAGGAGGTCATCAAGAAATATTTACTCATTAACTGCATTTTAAAAGACAGCAGAAGCCCTATTATCATTTGTGAAGTGCAGGGTATACCAGAAATGTAATGATTCTCACAAAGCAGCAGAGACAATGATTAGAGGAGACAAGGAACAAGTAAAAGGGAGGGATGGTCAGAAATGAAAAACAGGAGATGAAAGAGAGGGGATTAAATCAGTGGCTTTGGCACAGGATAAAGATGAGAATGTGGAGGGTGGCTTCTCCTAGGGGTGGGTGTGAGGTTGAGAGGCCCCCAAAGTAAAAGGAAGAAGTCACGGACAGCCTGGCTATGTGGCTCAGTGGTTGAGCATCAACCTATGAACCAGGAGTGCACATGCTTGGGTTGCAGGATCAATCCTCAGTAGGGGCATGCAGGAGGCAGCTGATCAGTGATTCTCTCTCATCACTGATGTTTCTCTCTCTCTTTCTCTCTCTCTCTCCCTCTCTCTCTCCCTCTCCCTCTCCCTCTCCCTCTCCCTTCCTCTCTGAAATCAATAAAAACATATTAAGGTCAGAGGACTCAGATAAGATTGTTTCCATGGCCAGCTCTGAACTGTAAAATGGGTACAGTGTAATTTTTGCGTTCCTGCTCTGAGGCCTAATTATTTGTTTGTAAGGGGCTTTGAATTCTCCAGATGAAAGACAGCACAAGCAGTTCAAAGGACGGCTCTAGAACATTATTAGCTGTAGTTAGATTCAAAATGAAAGGAAAGACATGGCCATTTTCATGCACCTGTCAACTCAGCCTTTTTATCATTGGTAGGATTTTTGTGGCTAAATTAAAATTGCTCTTTATTACTTTCTTCACTGGCAATTAAAAAAAGATCAAAATGGGACTTGTAATAAGGAGGCTAAATGCTAATTTTGCTCTCTATAGAAAGGCAAAACATACATCTAAGGAATCCTTTACCTTTATACTTCCAGTCTGCAGGAATTTTAGAGGATATGTGACTATTCTTCTGCCTAAAAATGGGCTAAGAGAACTGAAGAAAGAAGATAAAACTCACTAACATAAATGTTGACTTTTCCTTTTTACACTAGTTGCCACGCTGCCAAATGACGGAACACTTTTTTTCTTGCTATAGACCATGTTCAATAAACCATGGTTTTTGTTAATAACAAAAAACCATGGTTTTTGTTATTAAAATGCTGCCAATAAATCTTGACATTCATTCTCTCTCCCTCTCTTTCTCCCTCTCTGCCTCTCCTCTCCTCTCTTCTATTCTCCTCTCTTCTCCTTTCCCTCTCTCCCCCCTTCTCTTTCTTCCTCTCTCTCTCCCTCACCCTTTCCCTCTCTTTCTTCCTCCTTCCCTTCCTTCCTCCTCTTCCCACCACACCATCTCCCTTAAATAGCACATTCTTTGGCAGGTGAGTTTCTCAAGGATGCAATGGGAGTGGAGTTTGGTCACTTTCTTTTCTTGTCCTGGCTGAAAAATTCTTTGCGGTCCCTTTTCCAGCAAGGGCTGTTGCCTAATGGGCATGTCTGCCTCATGCCAAGCTTCCCATTTGTCTCTGGCTCTCTTTTCTTTCTTGCCTTTTCTGTGACCTTTTTGCCTCCAGAAATACAATTACTGAGAATCACCTTGTTTCAATCTCAATCTTTTTTTCTATTCTAGCTTTATTGAGGTATACTTGACAAATAAAAGGTGTATATATTTAAGTTGTACAATGTCATATATATTTTTTTTCTGTGTGTGGTGAGAACACTAGAGATCAACTCTCAGCAAATTGCAAGTACTCAATACAGTATTAACTATAGTCACCAAGCTGTGCATTGGAGCTCCAGAACTCATTGATCCCACAGAGCTGGACCTTTGCACCTTTTTACCAACATCTACCCCCTCTGCAGCCTCATGCAACTACCATTCTACTCCCTGTACTTATGTATGCCATTTTTAGATTCCACATATAAATGAGGTTATGGCATAGCCACTTTGCCCTTCTGTGTCTGGCTTAGTTTATTGAACATAAAGCCCTCCAGGCTCATCCATGTTGACACAAATGGCAACGGCAGGATGTCCTTCTTTTTTAAGACTAAGTAGTATTACACACACATGAACATGGGAGTGTAGATATATCTTCAGGACACTAATTTCATTTTCTCTGGATATATACCCAGAAGAGATGTGGCTGTATCATATAGTAGTTCAATTTTTAATTTTTGGAGAAACCTCAATACTGTTTTCCTCTGGCCTTTGAGAACCAGGGCTAATCATAGGCTTTGCTTCGACATCTTCCTAGTTCTTCTCCTTTCTCTCTTACATACAATAGTTAATTCACCAAAATGAACATGTACATGCAGATGGAAATTAGAAAAGAGTGAAGGTGTGAACTGCTCACACCCTATTTCCTTCTCTGTTGTAGATTAATCTTCACAGGTAGCCTGACTCATAATCTAAATTTTTAAATACTGCTTGAACATGACAACTCTAACCGAGAATGGGGAGTTGAGAGTGATTTGGCTTGAAACTAAAATTTGAAACTTGTTTCAACTGCCAAAGCAAGGAGTTGAGAGAATTCTACAAACTGTTATCTCTTCACAATATGAGGCATTGTTTAATCAACAAATGGAGGTGAGGTAACCCACCCAGGTGGGCTGCTAGAGCAAATATTCACATTGCCCCTGATCCAGGAGAGTCACAGGGTCACAAATTATGCTGTGGGCAATATTAGAAACTTTCCTGTCCCCTCCAAAAAATCTTGTGACAATTTTTGCATATTCCTGAGTATTCTGTAAAGGGCTTTTCCTCCCTTACTAATAAGTGTGTACTACATGACTACTCAATCTAAAATATCTTAAAGGTATGTTTAATGAGTCCTCTCTTTTCACAAGCTATTTCTCCAATGATGCAAGCTTTTCTTTTTAGTAATTTATGTGGTTTTCTGTTGTTGCTGGGGGTATATTATCTATATAATAAAAGCCTAAGCAATTGTTACAGCGAAGCAACCAGAATGACCTGGATCGTGGCTGGCAAGCACAGCAGTGGTGGCAGGAGCCTCTCCTGCCTCCACAGCAGCACTAAGGAGCAGTGAACTGAGTGGTAAGGAGTATTGAGCAGGCGGGCAGCAAGGAGTAAGGGGTCTTGGACTGCAAGAGGGATGTCTGACTGCCTGCTTAGGCCCAATCCCGATGGGGAATGGACCTCAGCTGTCAGGCGAACATCCCCCAAGGGATCCTGAACTGCAAGAGGGCATAGGCCAGGCTGAGTGACCCCCACATCCCAGTGCACCAGGTCTCTAGTATAATATAACAGCAAAGGTATCTTTTTCAATAATTCCTTAGAAATGATAATTCAAAACAACAACAAACAATATTCAGGGTAGGAGCAATGAGATGAAATTTTTAGAAGACTCCACATCATCCTTCTTTTTTTCTTCCTCTCTCAGAGTTCTATTCCCAAGGAAACTTCTACCTAAACATTCCACTTTAAACACACATATACATAATACTCCATTCACTTTCACATACATAAACATGGTGCTTCTCATGAGCTTCATTTCCAAGACCCCTCATTATTTTCAAATGGCTTCATTTGTTCCCTTACAACACCCCAAACTCATCTCTGCCTTAATCATCCATCCCCAAATATATGAATTAAGAAACTAAAAATAAAATTACTGAATCATTATTTCAAGCAGTGAAGTAGAAAACAGGTGACTTATCTTCTGATCCCAGCTTTATAAATAACTAGGGGCCCGGTGCACAAAAATTTGTGCACTCGGGGTGGAGGGAGTCCCTCAGCCCGGCCTGTGCCCTCTCACAGTCTGGGACCCCTAGGTGGATGTCCTATGATGGCCCCAGTCTGTCAGGCGCCTTTTGTGTGTGTGGGGGGGGGGGGGCACTGGGGACCTGCCCTCAGCTGCATCTGAGGCTCGGAGCAGTCCTCCTGTGTGTGTCTACCTGCCGGGGGCCTGCCCCCAGGCACACCGTGGAGGCTTGGAGCAGGCACCCCCCCTATGTTGATCTCTCAGACTCTTGCCCTCCCCTGCATGTTGTTCTCTTTTTTGAGCATGGCCAGGGCTGGGTGCGGCCTGCCTCCCAAGCTTGCCTACTGCCCATCTTCCTCCAGCCACCAGAAAGCAAGGAAAACCCCCCTCATGGTCAGGCCAGCCTTTTCCTGCTCCCTGATCCCCGGAAGAGACCAGGAAAGCCACCAAGCAGGCCGCCAACTCTTTCCCACTCACCCGTCCCCTGCTGCCTTCCTTTCCCACTTCCTGGTGCCGCCAAGGGGTCTGGGGAGCTGCCAAGCAGGACCCCGGCCCCTGCAGCCTTGCTTTCCCGCTCCACGATGCCCCGCAAAGGGCCTGGGCAGCCACCAAGCAGGCCAAGACCCCCCCCTGCCGCCTCTTACCTGCTTCCCGGTGCCCCTCCAACCCTGCTGCCTCTTTCCCATCACGGGTCCTGGATCCTGCGCTGTCCCGCCCTGCAGCCGCTCTGTGCACTCGGGAGGCCCCTCAGCCCGGCCTGTGCCCTCCCACAGTCTGGGACCCCTCAGGGGATGCCCACCTGCTGGCGTGCCTGACCAGCCTGGGTGAGGGGCTTTAAGGCTGCCCACAGCTCCCATTGACCCAACGTCCCAGCAAGGCAGGCTGGACACAGATTCTGGAGTTTTTTCTCCTATAATTGATACTGTTCCTTGAAGGCCTGGGGTAATTGATACACTGTTCCTTTAAGGCGGCCTTCTAACTATTAACGAAGCCTCCTCTGCCTCACCTCGCAGCGTCTATAATGAAACAATTGTAACTTTTACTGGTTAGGCCGGAGCTGCTCTTTCCTTCAGCTCCGGAGGATTCTATGATTGTTACAATGTTTCAAAACTGCTAGAGGCAGTTTAATCGGAGCTGAGCTGAGGGGCGAAGCTTCACTTTCGCTCCTGCCGCAATGGAAAGGGCTGTTTACTCAAGTCCCTGAGTGGCGGCCGCCATGTTGGCTGGGCTAATTTGCATACAGCCGCTCTGATTGGATGGTGGGCGTGGCTTACCCTGTCTTGGAGAAACGGTTAATTTTAATATTTCGCTTTTATTAGTTTAGATTGGTTTTATGACCCAGGATAAATGACTACATCTCACTAAATCAAATTTATTCATCACTAACAAGGACTATAACTGTCCTGCTTATTTTTCAAGGTGGTTGTGAGACACAGTTGAGAAGTGAATATACACCTGAAGTCAAATGTTTGTTATTGTCCACATCTACATCATGATATCTCTGTCTCAGACATCCTCTCTGATAGCAATCTCCAATGATCACCATTCCCCTATTCATTCATTCTTTCATTTATTCAACAACTATTTACCATATACCAACTATAAGCCAGGCCTAAGGAGCTCACACACTCACAGGAAAGACAGGAATCTTATCAAAATGGCACCCCTGTGTGAGAGGTACCCAGAGTGTGAGGGCACCGCACCCTGTCTATGAAAGCATAGAAAGATCGGAGGCAGTTCACCAGTGTCTGTAGGGAGTGGACCTGTGTCTCATTTTTCTTTTCTATCTCAGTCACTCACCATTCATTACTCTTTCCTAATAGGATCTTCTTTTGAGAAACTTACTCTTTCCCCAATAGGCCAGGGAGCAAAGTCAACCCATGCTAATTCGGTGCTCCTTCCCGACATGTGAAACTTGTTCATGGTGACGGAGGGATTTTAAATGTATGACTTTCCCGATGATAGCCATGGCCTCTGACCCAGCACTCCCTGCTATGAGTCATTTCAGTATTACCTTTTCTGCTCCTCCGCAGCTATCTCAGTTCCTCTCCCATGCCTGGCTCTCAGCCTTCTCTGTGAGTGAGCAATATCCTTCTATTAAATTTCATTGTTGCTTTAGTTAGACAGAGTTGCCTGTAACAACAACAAAAACCAATTTAAAAACCACAGAAAATAACAACACTATGTCTATATGCTCTGTGCAATGTGTCTTTGTGAAAGTGTCTAAAACATTCACACCTACTTGAGGGCTCAATCTTTATTTATGTAAGATAGGTTTTTATTGCTTTTTAGAGAGGGAGGAAATGACAGAGACAGAGAGATAGAAATGTTGATGAGAGAAGAACTTCGTCATTCAACTGTCTCTTGTGCACCCTCTACTGGGGATTGAGCCCACAACTTGGGCATGTGCCTAGATTGGCAATCCAACCGAGGACCTGCTGGTTCCTGGGCTGACACTCAACCACTGACCCACACCGGCTGGGCAATCCATGTTTATTAATTCAACCATCAAGTACCACTGAGCATAAGCTATGTGCCAGGCATTGTACCCTCATGCAGCTACAGCCCCACAGGGAGACAGTGAATAGGTAATTGGAAGAACAATGTGTGTGAAGAAAGGCAGGGCCCTACTGCAACAAAGGAGGGGGTGGGGTCTTTCCAAGAAGTTATATTTTTCCTTAGACATAGGAGATGAAGAAGAGTCTGCTCTGTAGAGGGAGGGAGATGAAGTTCCAGAGGGAGGAACCAATATATCCTTCCCTGCTGCTAGAAAACCATACACAGAGCCCACTGCTTCTCTAAATCAGGAATCCAGTGGAAATTTGACTGACAACCACTGGGAAGCTTTCCTAATCCAAACTAACCCTAAGTGACACGTTTTCATCTAAATTCCTATGGCAACCTCTATATAAATCATTCATTTGGCACTTCAAGTATCCTTATATTATTACTAGGGGCCCGGTGCACAAAAATTTGTGCACTCGGGGTGGAGGGAGTCCCTCAGCCCGACCTGTGCCCTCTCACAGTCTGGGACCCCTCAGTGGATGTCCTATGATGATCCCAGTCTGCCAGGCGCCTTCTGTGTGTGTGTGTGTATGTGTGTGTGTCATCACTGGGGACCAGCCCCCAGCTGCATCAGAGGCTCGGAGCAGTCCTCCTGTGTGTGTCTACCTGCTGGGGACCTGCCCCCAGGAACACCATCAAGGCTTGGAGCAGGCACCCCCTCTTTGTTGATCTCTCAGACTCTTGCCCTCCCCTGCATGTTGTTCTCTTTTTTGAGCTGTGACCAGGGCTGGGTGCGGCCTGCCTCCCAAGCTTGCCTACTGCCCATCTTCCTCCAGCCACCAGAAAGCAGGGAAAACCCCGCCTCATGGTCAGGCCAGCCTTTTCCTGCTCCCTGATCCTCGGAAGGGACTTGGGAAGCCGCCAAGAAGGCCGCCAACTCTTTCCCACTCACCTGTCCCCTGCTGCCTTCCTTTCCCACTTCCCGGTGCCGCCAAGGGGTCTGGGAGCTGCCAAGCAGGACCCCGGCCCCTGCAGCCTTGCTTTCCCGCTCCACGATGC
>PVJC01036914.1:0-17478 GCA_004026665.1 Murina feae | reverse complement strand
GGGGGCAGGTCCCCAGTGATGACACACACACACACACACACACACACACACACACACACACACACAGAAGGCACCTGGCAGACTGGGGCCATCATAGGACATCCACTGAGGGGTCCCAGACTGTGAGAGGGCACAGGTCGGGCTGAGGGACTCCCTCCACGCCGAGTGCACAAATTTTTGTGCACCGGGCCCCTAGTTCTTATAATAAAAGAAGATCCTATCCGAAAGTATTTTAATGCCTTAGAGGAAAAATCCATTTATATATTTTCACAAAAGCTTTCTATGCAACTTCAATAAAAATTAATGATGGTATAATACCAAAAGAATTAGAAAATAAGATATTTTACGAATAGAGATTCCAAGTAACTCAGTAAGTGCAGTACAGATGAAAGCATATTAAAATACATTTCTTACACAATAAAAATATCTGTGTGATCAGAAAAACATTGTTTCTGAAAATAGTGCAATTATAACAAGGAATATTTGATACATTTAAAAGCACAACATGAATGTAAAGGTATTTGGGCAGCCTCTTGGGATTTGTTATAATAGGATTTAACCTGCATTTATTTAGGCTCAAAAACATCAGACTTGCTAAAGCACTATGCAAAGTTGGATTCCATGGTTTTAAGTATTCAACAAGTCTCATCCTTGTCCCCTTCTTGGAGGCTCAGATACACTAATTTTCATTGTGAATCTCCAAGAGGGTTGTGCAATACCCCTTTTGTGCATTTGCTCAAAACATTTGACCAGAAAACCTCTTCCAGCCCCACAAAGGGCACGTCACATTGAGACATGCAGTGTCGCAGGCATGCGAGGGTTTTATCTTTTCGGTTTTTATTTTTGAGCCCGCGGAACGGAGTTTATCTCCATTGTCACAAAAGGGGCGTCTTATGAATTTGAAGCACACGTACAGATCCTAATAAACCACTTAATGAGTCGGTCATGTCACATGGTACCGAAGCCGCATCTCATCCCAAGTCAGAAGCTCATGGGCTCTGAGGAGACAGCAGGAGGCCGGAAAGGGCTCCTCACAAATGCAGTGCGTTGGCCTCCTTTGTGAAATGTCTAAGGAATGACACGCAACCCTGCAACCCCTCCCACCCCCGGCACACAGACGCACACCCTCTGCTGGCATGCGAAGCGGCGTGCTTAGAAAGGGGACTAAAACCCAAACCACAAAACCCCACATTCCTTCTGAGGGCTGTGTGTGTACACACCCTGGCCCTTTGACCCTCTTTCCTTTCTGAACAGGGGTTTTCGAGGCTTTGACTCAGGAGTCCTGGACTAAGATGCAGCTCTGCCATGTCCCAGCCTCGTGATTTCAGCATTTACCCTCTCGGGGGCTCAGTTTCTTTATCTGTAAAATGGAGCTAATGAACCCTGGATTGCAGTGAGGATAAAACAGGATAAAAATGCTATGAGGCATTGGGAACAATGAGGCTTGGTTATACCATTGCAAGTGGAAACAGCCCACTTGCTGTTTCTGAGATGGTGGGGAAAGTGAGAAAAAAATAGGGGACAGGCTGGAAAAACGAATAACTGTTCCTTAAAAACTCCCAAATGCCTCTCAGAGTCCCTGGTCCCTTCCCCACCTGTCGATTTAATTTTTGCATTTCCCCAAACGCAAGGCTCCCATTCTTTCTAAAGAAAACAAAGGCAGGAAAAGACAGGACACATGAAATAAAGTACCTAGAACACTATTCATAGCCTTTTCCAGTTCTGATAAAATGTTTATACCACTGAAAAATCCACTCAAATGAGCACTTTCTTTAAATATATGCCAAAAAGGGGGGAAAAAAAGGCATTTGATTAGAAATATCCCAAATAGCCATTAAAACTTCGGAAGAAACAAGAAAAAAATCCAATAACAATTAACCACAGCTCTGAGTACTAACAGGCCAGATCTGGAAAAAATTGTCATAATTCTAAGGCAGGCAGAACCGCATTATGAAGTGTATCAAAATGGCAGAAAGAGTGGGAAGATCGGCATTGCATAATGTAGATTCCAAGTGGTTATTTAAAACTATTAATCATAGAAAGAAGGAACACTATTTCTATAGTTTTGGAATGGCGAAAACCTTTGTTAAGAATGCCTCAAAGACAGAAACCATAAAGAAAACCATTGCTTTATTTTACTATGTATTAGAAAACCACAAACACCTCATGCATTGTTAGTGGGAATTTTAAATGATGCAACCCCTTTGGAAAACAGTCTGGCAGTTCCTCAAAATGTTAGAGTTGCCCTATTCAGCTTGGCTCAGTGAATAGAGCATTAACCTGCAGACTGAAGGGTCCCAGGTTCAATTCTGGCCAAAGGCACATGCCTGGGTTGCGGGCTCGATCTCCAGTAGGGGGTGTGCAGGAGGCAGCTGATCAATGATTCTCTCCCATTATTGATGTTTCTATCTCTCTCTCCTTCTCCCTTCCTCTCCGAAATCAATAAAAAAATATATTTTTAGAAAAATGTTAAAGTTACCACATGATCCAGAAATTCAATTCCCAGGTATGTATCCAAGAGAAATGAAATGCATGTCTGCATAAAAACTTGTTCATGAATGTTCATAACAGCATTATCATAATAGCCCAAAAGTGGAAACCACCCACGTGTCTATCAAATGATAAATAGATAAAAAATTGGGTATTCCCCAATTTTATGTGATATTATCCAACCACAGAAAGAAATGAAGTGCTGACACATGCTACAACATGAATAAGCCAAAGAAAGCATTATTCTGAGTGAAAGAAGGCAATTGTAAGAGACCACATACTAGTATGTACGCTCATGTATAGGTGAAGGGCTAATCGTATTAGTCTATCCTGGATAGAAGTACAAATAGATTAGTGGTGTCAGAACATAGGGTCTGGGAAAATGAAGAGTAACTACTAATGAGTTGAAGGTTTCTTTCTGGGGTGATGAATATGTTCTGAAACTAGATGATGGTGAGGGCTTCATAACCCTGTTGAGTATACTAAAATCCACTAAAATATATACTTTAAAAGGGCGAATTTTATGATATATGAATTATTTCTCAATAATCTATCATTTAAAAAAACATGCAGCTGTTATTAAGAAATAAAATGGCAAAGTTAATGACAAATAAAAAAATTGTAACATTTCACACAGATGATTCATATCTGTAATATGCAAGGAGTTCTTATATGAAATTAGAAAATAAATAGGTTCTTTTAAAAATTGGCAAAAGCTAAGGTATGCATTTCATAGGGAAAGCAGCACAAAAGGTCAATAAACATTTTTCTGTTTATGCTCATTTTGGACTTTTGACGTTACCATGGTCATTAGACCTGTTGCTAGATGTTCCCCGTGTGTTAATAGTGAAGTTTGTGCTTTACTAGGTCGTATTCTGAGAAGGGTCCTTCAGTTTTATCAGAGCGCCAGTGTGCTAGGGCACAGAAAGAGGCAGGAATCCCAGAACTAGGGGAAACAGGTCAACAAATATGGCACATCTGTATAATGAAATAATGAGGTTCTACGCAGCCACGAAAATGGGCGGCGTAGGTGAGGCTGCAAAGCAATGGAAGCTCTTGTGCAGCAGGAGAGAGTGGAAATGGGTGGAGCTATTTTGGAGACTGTTTGTTCTACTGCTGAACATATGCAGACCCCATGACCTAGCAATTGCGTTCCTGAGCAAATGTACAGCAGACATGTATACATATGTTTACCAAAACATACCTAAAGAATGTTCATAGCGGCTGTGATAGCCAAAACCTGGACGCAACCCCCATGTCCACCAACAGTGGACAAATAAATTGTGATGTACTTATACAAAGGAATACTACATGGTAACACGTGCTTATGCACTGTTGCTATATGCTAAAACACAAATGAATCCCATTCATATTTTACTGAGTGAAAGAATATAGACATAAGAACAAATACTATATAATTCCAAAGTTCAAAACCCAGGCTAAACTCATTAAAAATTAGAAGTCCGGATAGTGGGTACTTTTGAGGGAGTGGATACTTTTTAGGAGAGGATCAGAAGGTTTAAATTTGGATGCTGGTAAATGACCTATTATTTTATATTGGTGCTGAATATAAAAGTAGATTCAATTTATGAGAACACTTTGAGGTTTAGACTTACAATTTTTTTGCATATTTCTGTTTTTATCTTCTGCTTTAGGTAAAAGTGTACTTAAACTGACATGGTAGAAGAATTGTAATGACATGAAAAGAAAGTCATGTTACATTATATTAAAAACACAGGTTGATACAGGTGCAAATTGTGTGAGCAGTAAGCTACCCCATTTTTTTTCTCCTTGAGGTTAACCATGCATGTATGATTGTAAGTGCAAAATAAATGATGGGAGTAAGTGCTCTGGAGACAGGAACTGGAAGAGAAATTTCTTTTTTAGCTTATGACCTTTTGCACATTTTGAAGTTTTAACTGTGTATTTGTATTGCCAACTCAATGCATAAATAAATTAATGATAATGCAGATTACAAACCTATCTGATTTCATTTTTGTGAAAATAAAGACCTGGCACTATCAATATCAAAATGATAATCATGTTTACCTCTGGATAAAGGGGTTAAAATGATTTTTAGCCTGTATTTTTTTGAGTCTTGTAGTGTGAACGTGTATTTATTTTGAGAATGAGAAAAGGCATGAAACTTTTTTTGCAATTCCGTTTTTATCACTGTTATTGAAGTATAATGTGCAAACAGTAAAATGATGAATTTTTAAGTGTAGAGTACAGAGTTTTGCAAAGGGACTTACGATGCACTTCTGTCATCACCAGTGGTAGAAATCAGTCAAGATGTAGGAAGCTTCCATCCCTAGAAAATCCCTCATGCCCTGCGCAGGCGGCCTTCCCTCTCCCAGGAAGCAGCATTGCTCGAAATGCTATCATGGCAGCTTAGTTTTGTCTGCTCTGGAAGTTCATAGAAATGGAGTTACGCCCTATGTACTCTCTAATGCACTTGAGATTGATTTGCGTTTTGTGTATATCAGTAATTCATTATAATTTTTCTGAATGAAGAGTAAATACTTGCTGCTTTCCGATCGAGACGCAATCATCTACGCACAAAATAATCTCCCACAGTCTCTCCACGTCTACGGCAGGCTGGGGAGGTTGTACAGCCTGCATATCCTGGGAGGAGAGACCACGGCCACCCCCACCCGGGCCTGGCCTGCCTCCTCCCCCTCCTGGCGGCAGCGCCCGCCCGTCTCAGGTGAGAGCCACCCTGCTCGCTGCCATTGTTCTGCCAGTGACAGCCTCCCAGGCAAATGCAAAGCCGTCAGCCTGAGGGCTGTCAACTGCAGACAAGAATTCCTTTCTTTGTCAGGCTGGGTGGTCTCCGTGGCTTCGCCATCACCCTGCACAAAAGATGATAAGCATCATGTGCACTTGCAGAACCACACTGCCACCACCCAGCAGCCAACCGCACTCCTTTGTGAGGCCAGGACCAGGCAAATGTGGCTCCTCTGCCTGTGGGCAGCCAGAGGAGGTTTTGTCCGCCTGACTCTACCACCTGCATGTTTCCTGAAATGTATCTGTCTCCAAATCTTAGTCGTGGACACTAGAAGACCCTTAGCACATGGCCCAACCCTCATGGGCTTCAAAAAGGGCCCAGACACAGGCAGGGACTTGTCCAAGGTCATACCACACAAGGACTAGGGCAAGGACAAGAACCCCTGCTAGGAGAGCCTTCTTTGGAATTCTAAGCTACTTTTGTTAATAAGTGATCCACGCACACCCCCTCCCCTCCCTTAATAGCACAATGTAAAGCGTAATTTCTAACTTTCCAATAAAAAAGTATAATGTTTGCACATTATACTTCAAAAAAAGGAATGGTGTGTGTGTGTGTGTGTGTGTGTGTGTGTGTGTGTGTGTGTGTGGTGTGTGTGTAAAGCGACCTACTTGGTGGATCAGGGACTTTGTGGCTTTGTGGCTAGGCTACCAAGACCATTTCATTTCTCTTCATTTCATTTCATTTCTAGAATAGTTTGGTGCCCTCTACTGGTTGTCAGTAACAGCAACAACAGCTACCCCTTCTCTGAACCTCGAGTGCGGGATATTCAACATGCATCATTATTTCTAATTTCAAATCCAAAGAACAGGCCGGTAAAGTAGGCAATTTTGTAGAAGAGGAAATTGAGGATCATAGAGATATAATTGTCTGCCCAAAGTTGTAGCCCAGTGGGACTCCAAATTCTTCCCACTTCCTCGAGTCAATGTAGCACTTCCTCTTAAAACGACTTACAGATAACCTCAAGCCCTAGCCAGTGTGGCTCGGTGGCTAGAGTGTTGGCCTGTGGACTGAAGGGTCCCAGGTTTGATTCCGGTCAAGGGCACATGCTGTGGGCTCGATCCCCAGTAGGGGATGTACAGGAGGCAGCCATCAATGATTCTCTCTCATCATTGATGTATCTACCTCTCTTTCCCTCTCCCTTCCTTTCTGAAATCAATAAAAAATATTTTTTTAAAAAATAACCTCGGGGGTAACAGATCAGCCAAGGGACTTTGGTGCATGCATTTAAGCATAACCAATGGACACAAAACATTGAGGGGTAGGAGAGGCTGGGGGAAGGGCAGGGGGAAAAAGAGATATATGTACTAATCTTTGTAAAACTTTATGTAATAATAATAATAATAAAAAGATAACCTCAAAATATGCATTAACGCCCCTATTTAACACGTGGGGAAGCCTGGGCTGGGACATCAGTGACTTGCCTGGGGCCACAGGGCCAGGAAATGCTGTTCCTAGTCACTGTGCCCGCTGCTGCCCAGAAGGAGGCACACACAGGTTTGCAAGAAACTTCTTTCTTGACAGCCTCTATCCAGAAGAGGAATTGGGAAGCGGTAGTGTTCCCAGCTGGGGATTCTCTGGGCCCTTCTCTGTGCTAGGCCTTATGTGGTAAGGAGG
The DNA here is from genome assembly GCA_004026665.1 of Murina feae. Classification (NCBI taxonomy): domain Eukaryota; kingdom Metazoa; phylum Chordata; class Mammalia; order Chiroptera; family Vespertilionidae; genus Murina; species Murina feae. Next base: position 10,586 of record PVJC01036914.1, on the reverse strand, counting down.
TTCCAAGAGACTCAGGGACAAAGAAAACACACTTTCTACTCATGGGTAATGCCATCATGATTCACCGAATTCAACAGATGCTGTGCAATTAGTCCCTGGTGTGTGTGTGTGTGTGTGGGGGGGGGCACACGCACATGCAAATACATGCAAATGAGTGAGTGAGTGAATGAATGAAGTGGCCCAGAGGGTGTAATCTAGGGTTAGGACTAATGCAGAGGCTGGGCAGGTCAGGGTGGTTGGGCTGGTGTATTATAAAGTGACCAATTTCGATTTATTGTGAGAAATCTATTCCTAGTAGTATGAATAGTCCATAGACAGAAGGCTGCGTCTGTGGGTGTGAGCTCCAATCCCAGGGAAAGCAGAGCTAGGAAGACCAGACCACACAACAGAGATGTTGTAGAGGAATTTCAATCAAGCTTGTAAGTTGTTTTTTGAGCGTCAGTGTTAACCTTTAGAAATTGGAAGGTTTTATTTAAAAACCCAGATTTCTAACTGCTCCTCTAACAAAATGGAAGGCTTAGCCTCATTGGACCTGCCTCAGCCCAGTCACAGCTGCCTCCTCAGCTCCCTGTTGTTGCCCCAGCAACAAGGATGAATGGTGACACCATTTCTCATTGCACATATGCTGTGTTTATTTTTATTATAAAAACAAAAGTAAAAACATTTTTTCTTATTATGTCTTTGTCAAAAAGGAAAAATAAAAGACCAAGCCATTTGTTGTAAGGAAAATAGGTTCAACCTATTTCTCTGTGGACGTGAAACTTTCTGGACATTTAAAAGGCCAGTGCCCAACTAGCCTCACCTGTTTTTATTGTAAGCCTGGGCCCATGACAACCTGAATTTGCTTCCTTGTAGGGTCTTTGGTGCTTTCCTGTCCCAGAAGCGTGGACCTTGGGTCAGACTCTCATCCTGGTGCCACTTCTGTCTTCACCTCCGGAGAGACACGGGGCCACGAGAGGTGGCCATGAGTGTAGACCGGGGCCTCATGATCCGAAGGGAGAAGAAATCCTGTCCAGTGAGACCACCGCGAATCTCCAGCTCAGTGAGAGCACAAAGGCTGCAGCCCGCCTCTATGCCCTCCGCCCCACAAATCTTCTGGAGATTAGTGCCTTGATCATGAACCTCCTGCATTGGCCTCCCTCTCAGCACTTTCTTCCCATGATAGGCTTCCTAACCCTTCCCTCCAATCTGGCCACACCCTGGCTCAAATTCCCTTGGTGGTGTCCAGAAGTGGGCACAGGCTCCAGATGGGGTCCAAACAGTCCAAAACAGAAGAACAACTCCCTCAGGTCAGACACTGCTTTCATCCTTGTCGCCTTGAATAGGTTACTTGACATCTCCATGCCTTCGTTGTCTCATCTATAAACTGAGACGAGTGGAAATACTCATGAAGTAGCTATAAAAATTAGATAAATACATTTTAAATGCTCCCCAAACCACGAGCACAATGTAAGTGTTTGCTGTCATTATTGTTACTATTGTTATTGCAGTAAGTAATGGCTAAAGCTAGACAGCAGTGGAATAGGCTGTTCTGAAGTGGAGTATTCTTCACCACTGCAGGTGTGTAAGCAGAACCAGGGTGGCTGTAGGGTTCGGCTTTGAACCTTGAATTTTCAGTGCTGGTGAAACATCCAACTAGGCTTGGTCAGTTCTATCATTCTATTTAATTCCGCGGACATTTACTGAACAGCTACTCTGTGCCAGACATTGTGCTAAGTCCCAGACATTCAAGATAAATCAGACGGTCCCAGCTCTCAAGGACCTGAGAATCTAGTAAGGGTAGCGTGTGGTAAATACCACAGCACTAGCACATATGAGGTTCATAGGCAGCCAGAGGAGGAAGTCAGGGCAGGCTTCTCGGAAGAGGCAGTAAGAACCAGCGTCCCCTGGGCTGTATTCAGGCCCCAGGGAATGAGAGTATGGAAGATCCAAGAGTGACAAAGGGTTTTGGGTTCTAGTGCTGACAGTCATTTTTTCTAGGCCCTGTCCTTAGTTGAATCATTTGGACCCTCCCACCCCTTACTGCTTTTGGAGAGAAAGTTCTTGTGAGTCTTTTAAGATGTTTCCTAAATCCCTTTGCACACACGCAGACATTTTATTGATCAGATTTCCAATATGATGTTTTTCTCCTTAATCCCTTTATCTTTTGGTTCACAGAGATTGAAATCTAAGTTTCTCCAGGAGTGTTTGCCTGGTCAATCAGAGCAAAAAGAGACTGCATTTCCTGGATTACTAAATCAATGCAGCTTAAGTCAACAGGATCAGACTAATTTCTGTGTTCCTGCATCCTTGTCCTAGACAGTTTCCCCCTTGGCGTGCTCCTTCTCACCAGATGTTCTCCTATTATGAACTGATGCCAACTATGTTCAAAGTGACCACATTAAGGGGTACAGCCCCAGGGAATCAGGGTGAAAATGGAAATAAAGAAAGCCACACACATGTGCTATTTACTAGATAATAAAGACAAATATGTTCACATCCTGTCATCTCAGCATGAATAACCCCAGTAATGCTCTTAGACAGGAGGCCCTGTCAGGAAACACTGCCAAGTCTCTCTTTCCCCTTCCTGGCTCCCATTCTTACCTACCTGCTTGCTCTTCAGGCTTGGGTCAAGGCCTTCTATTCTTTCTGTGCTTTGTTAATCACCCCTCTTTCAGCCAGGATCACAGTTGGTCTGGGAAATGAGAAAGGTCCAAAGCAGGAAGATGGATGTAGTCACAGGTTTTCCCCGAGACTGTAAATGGGGAGAGGCCAGAATGCATCCACTGGCCCATTCTCCTTGCCTGTTTTCCTTTTGTGCCCTCATGGAGATGACTCATGCTGCTGCGCTCAGGGCAAACCCTACAGCCTCTGTCGTCCTGTGAGATGTACAGATTGGGGCACGCACTCTTTTCCCTTTCTCTAAAGGTGCCTCCTTTTAGCTTGGTTGAGGCGTCAGCTAACAATTTGGACCCAGTTACGCGAAACTTCCTAACGAAGGCCAGGAAGCCAGAGGAGAGGGAGTCACCTAGAAGAGGAGATGCTGCAGGTTGCCATGAGTTACAAAACGCCAGGGCTCGTACAGCATCTCAGCTGTGCTTTGTTGGGGAGGAGGCTCTCTCGGGGCTGATTATTCTCAAAAGGTTACTTTGGGGAAGAACTGTTACCTTGTTCTTTGGAAATATTGTATAGCCCCAGAGACTCTTAGAGCTGCATAGAGTCTAAAAGGGTCACCTAGGGTTCTGGCTCTCAAACTTGGTGCCTATTAGAAGTATGTAGGGATAAGGGGGTGAGGGCAGGGAGGGTACTTTACAGAATTCCAATGCCCAGATCCCATCCCGGACCAATGATATCGGAATCCCTGGGGGTGGGGCCTAAGCATGCGCTCCCTCAACTCCTCAGATGCTGCCAGTGTGCTCCCAAGTTTGAGAACCTGTAAGTGGGACTCTCACTGTTCATGGTGGTTATGGAGCTACAGTATACCAGGGAGCTTGTTAGCTATGCACATTCTTAAGGTGCCGCCACAGACCTACTGAATCAGAATCTGCAGTTTAACAAGATCAACAATGACTCGTATGTGCTTAACGTTTGAGAAGCAGTTACTTTTCTGGAAGAATTGGGCAATCTGGCAATAGTGGGCCCAAATTCTGTCTTGACAACTACCCATGGAATCTGTGTAGTAGCTGCCTCTTTTAAGAGGTGCCCTCAGACCAGTTGGCTCAAGTCCCACACCTAACCAGGTTCATTAACTTCCACTGATCACCTGGGCCCATTCACCACTATCTAGTTCCAGAACATTTTCATTACTCCAGAAAGAAAGCCTCTATTCATAGGCAGTCATTCCCAGTCTCCTCTTCCCAAAGCCCCTGGCAATCACTAATTGGCTTTCTGTCCCTGTGAGTTTGCTTATTCGTATATTTCATATAAAAGGAATGCATAATGTTTTCAAGGGTTATCCATGTTTTAACATGTATCACACTCTCTTCCTTTTACGGCTGAATAATATTCCTTGTATGGATATACCACATTTTGTTGATCCATCCACCATTTGATAAATATTAGGGTAATTTCAAACTTTTGGTTATTGTGGATAGTTCTGCTATGAACATTTGTGTCTACGTTCTTGTTTGAACTCTGTTGTCAATTCTTTTGGATATATACCCAGTTGTGGAATTGCTGACTCATACGGTATTTCTATGTTTAACTTTTTTGAAGAATAGCCAAACTGTTTCATATAACAGCATTTTATATTCCCAACAATAATGCGCGAGAGTTCTAATTTCTTCACATCTTTGTCAACTTACTATTTTGTTTTTCTTAGTTCTAGTCATCTTATTGGATGTAAAGTGATTTCTCATTGTGTTTTTGATTTTCATTTTCCTTAAAAAGATAGTATCTTTTTATGTGTTCATTGGTTATTTGTATATCTTCTTTAGAAAAATGTTTACTTAAGCCCTTTGCTTGTTTAAAAACTGCGTTATTTGCCTTTTTGTTAGTGGGTTATAACAGTTATTTATATAGGGTGTCCCCCCAAAATGTATATACACTTTAACAGCTGATAACTTACTTAATTTTGAAAATGAAATAAACATTGACTTGATAATCATTCAAAGTATATATACATTTTTTGGGGATACCCTGTATATTCTGAATACTAGCCTCTTTTCAGATAAGAAAATGAAATAAACATTGACTTGATAATCATTCAAAGTATATATACATTTTTTGGGGATACCCTGTATATTCTGAATACTAGCCTCTTTTCTGCCATTCTGTAAGTTGCTTTTTCACTTTCTTGATAGTGTTCTTTAATGCCAACGTTTTCAACTTAGCCAGCTTATAGAATTTTTTATTTCCTTGCTTGTGCTTTTGGTGTTACATATAATTTAATATTTTATCTCCTGGACAAGATAAATAGAGAGGGAGAAAGAGGGATCCGGGTGGAAAGGCAGTAAGACTGGCTTAACATTTCTATCTCCAGTTCAACCAGTAGATCTGAACATTTATCTGCTTTATATAGTTTCTTCAGTATATATTAGTATTAACCCACCCACTATATTCACCAGACCTTGCTCCTTCGGATGACCACTTGTTCCGATTGATGGCACATCTGAGCAGCATTTCAAAGAAGTGGAAAATTGAATCTCTTAATGGTTTGCCTCAAAACAAAGTTCTAGTGGGATGGTATCCACAAATTACCTGAAAGGTGGGGGAAATGTGTAGCTAGCGATGGACATTACTTTGAATAAAGCACTTTTGATGTTTCTCTTGAAATTGTGTTTTCTTTGGATTACAAAATCTGTATTATTAACCGTTAATGATTAATCTGCATTTTAACCAGTTGATAGCTAATCCACAGTATTAACTGGTTAATAATTAATTTGCATTTTAACCGGTTAATAGCTAATCTGCATTATTAACTGGTTAATAGCTAATCTGCAATATTAATCGGTTAATAATTAATCCACATTAACCATAGTAATGTGGATTTTGCAATTAAGGAAAACATCATAATATCAAGAGAAACATCAGAAGTGCTTTATTCAAGATAATGTCCTCATCTTTCAGGTAATTTGTGGGTACCGTTCCAATAGAACTTTTCTTGTTTTGAGGCAGACCATTCAGAGACCCAATTTGTATACGTTCTGAAGTGCTGCTCAGAAAGTGCGTGTGCTATGATCAGAACAAGTGGTAACCTGAAGGAGCAATACCACAAAATAGCATACATATCAAATCGCATCTGTATCAACATACGTGTAACTCCATCTATTGAAAGAAATCCGCATTAACCGGTACACCTAGTACACCAACCTTGGTACCAGGCGCTGCATTTGCCTGAGATCACACAGCAAGTGAGCGTTAGAACGCAGGTGTTCTCCTTTCAAACCTAAGGCTCGGTCCAGCGTACAGTCAGACGCATTGCCTCTGGGTCTCTGGATTGACGCCGCTATTATTACCAGCTGCGGTCGTTTGGGGACGCTCACTGTGCCAGGCATTGTGTTGTCTTTGCATCTCATCTTCCCAACAACCAGGAAGTGGTTCGGTAGTTATCTTCATTTCACTACTGTATTGAGGTTAAATAACTTGTTCAAGATCACGCTGGTGGTGTCAGAGTAGGCCCTAACCTAGGTCTGACTGCAAAGCCTATCTTCTAAACCACCAAGCGAAACTGTTGCTTTAAAGATGACGAAGCCCGGAGGAAGACGACCTCGGTACCGCGTTCCCCGGGTTTATAAACCTGCAGCTATTCCCGGTCCTTACCAGCGCGCAGCCCCCGCCGCCGCTCCTCCCCGCGCCTCCCGTCGCGCAGGCGCGCTTCCCCTCCGGGGCCGCGCGGGGCGCCTGCGCGTGCGCGCGCGCAGGGCTGGAGACCAGGTTCTGTGAGATTGGAGATGGCGGCGGCCGAGGGAACTTCGCCGCCGTCGGCGACTTCGGAGCAGCCGGCGGAGCTGCCTGCCTCCGTGCGGGCGAGCATCGAGCGGAAGCGGCAGCGGGCGCTGATGCTGCGCCAGGCCCGGCTGGCGGCCCGGCCCTACCCGGCGACGGCGGTTGCGGCTACCGGAGGTTTGGGTCCTGGCGGCGCTGCCCTTTCCCTCTGCTGGGGGACCGGTGCCGGGTCCCTTGTGTGGCATCGCGGCCCCTCGCGTCTGCGCGCACACCCTCCGGTGTTCTGGTTCGGGGGGTCCGCTCAGGGTCCTGTCCCGGCCCACAGCGCGGTTCCGCGGTAGAACCCGGCTTCCTGACTCCCAGCCCCGGGCTGGCCTCGCTGCTCCCGGGCGGCGGCCCTGAGCGTGGGAAAGCCGCTGCGCTCGCCGCAGGAGGGCGCGCCGGTGCCGGCCAGAGCCTGGGCGACCCCTGCCTGTCCTCTTCCTGCAGCTTCCAGGTACCAGAGGTGGCCCTTCACCACGTCAGTAACCTGCACCTGCTCCCGCGTTCGTCCTCAAAGGCGGCGGAGGGCACGCTTCGCACCCAGCCGAGGGCTTGCTGGAGCGGAGCAGATGGACCGTAGCTACCTTCTTTGTGGGGTCACCGAGTAGCACCTGCTGCGCTCCACATGTTTCAAATGAACTAATGTGATTCTCAGAGCTAACGAGGAAATGATTAGGGCAACGTTTGGAATCTTGTTTTAACGAAGTGGTCATTGAGGACCGGAAAAGGAAAGGGCTTCTTGGTTCGAGTTCATCCCAGCCAGTGCACAGGCTCTTCAGCTCTAGGACTCGGGTCATCTGACACTGCCATCAGGTCTCTTCCGCCGCCCCTCTAGCTGCCTCTGCTACACTGGGCATCTCTCACCCTTGTGTCGGGCTTGGAGGTGCTCAGGCAAGTCCAAGATTCGAACCAAGGCCGGCTGCTGCTAGTGCTGGGCCTGGGGCCACTTAGTGAGAGGTACCAGGCATTCTGAGATCAGATGTTGCTTGTTTAAGAGATATTAGGAAAGTCCAAAGCGTGTGCCAGGCCCTAGCCAGTCTGGCTCAGTGGATAGGGTGTGGCCTGCCGACTGACAGGTCCCAGGTTCCATTCTGGTCAAGGGCACATACATCAGTTGGCTGGTTTGATTCCCAGCCCTGGGCTGCAAATGGGAGGCAACCAATGGATGTGTCTCTCACTTCCACTGTTTCTCTCTGTCTCTCCCCCTCCCTTCCACTCTCTAAAAATCAATGGAAAAATGTCCTCGGGTGACGATTAACAACAACAAAAAAGCATGAGCCTCAAAATAAGAAAAGTTCTAATGGGATGACAGACCATTCATATGGAAAAGCCACTGAAAACACCTTGGGTGGGCTCATAAGTTGTGTGGCGCAGGGCCTCAGAATCACAAGGCAGGGCAGACAGTATGAGCAGGTTGATGGAGACTCAGGTGTGGCACGGGCCTGGGAGGTGGGGGTGCGCATCTCAGAAAAGAAATGATGGCCTCTGCTAGCACTTTTTGTTGTTAATCCTCATGTGAGGATATTTTTCTATTGATTTTTAGGGAGAGTAGAAGAGAGGGGGCAGACCGCGAGAAACATCAATGAGAGAAACACATCGATTGGTTACCTCCTGCACGAGCCCTTACCTGGGCCTGGGCCTGGGAGGAGCCTACAGCCTGCAACCGAGGTACGTGCCCTTGACAAGAATCGAACCCGGGACCCTTCAGTCCGCAGCCTGATGCTCTATCTATTGAGCCAAATCTGCTAGGGCAACTTTTGTCTGGCAGAAAGCTGGCCCCTGGCTCTGAGCCTGATGCCAGACAATTCATTTCCTCCTCCTTTGTCCCTGATTCCTTTCAAGTTGCTGTCCCAGCACCGAAGCTCAAGGAGAGTAAGTCCGAGCAAGTCTGTGCATGGGCCCTTTGAAAAGAATTGCCTGGGACTCCAGCAACCCTTCATCTTGTTCAGCACAATCCCTGTTGGTTTTTACAGCCATAAGTTATGGGGACTTCTCCTGGCACCATAACCCTGGGCTTGGGGTCTGGGGTGGGTCTGGGACCTCTCATTCCTAAGGGAGGACTTCCACAATTGAGATAATTTTCATCTGCCACATGTGGGTGTGGGACCAGCCCTTTCTAAGTCTCTGCCTCGCCTACCAGTGTCATATGGCTGCTTTATTTTACTAGGGGCCCAGTGCACAAAAATTTGTGCACTCGGGCGGGAGGGGGCCCTCAGCCCAGCCTGTGTCCTCTCACAGTCTTGAGGTGGACCCCTCGGGGGATGTCCACCTGCTGGTGTGCCTGGCCAGCCTGGGTGAGGGGCTGATGGCTGTTTGCAGGCTGGCCACATCCCCTTCAGGGAGCAGTCCCTGCTGGGGTACCTGGCCAGCCTGGGTGAGGGGCTGATGGTTGTTTGCAGCTAGGCTGGCTGGAAACGTATCTGGGATTTATTTAACTTCTAAAGTTGAAACTTTGTTGCTTTAACCAGAGCCCAGGTCAGGTTGCCCCTGACAATCCAGGCTCCTTGAGCCCAAGGCGGGAAGCAGATAACTGAGGTTTATCATCTATAATTGAAACTTTGTTGCCATGAGCGGAGGCCACAGCCAGCCTAGGCAGACAGGAACCTTAGCTTCCTCCATTGCCAGGGCAAGCCTCCTGCTTATTCCAGCTCAGGCTGCCCACAGCTCCCATTGACCCAATGTCCCAGCGAGGCTGGCTGGAATCACGTTTCTGAGGTTTATATATCTTCTGTAATTGAAACATTGTTGCTTTGAGCAGAGGCCCAGCTGGCTGAACGGAAGCCTCCTGCTTGTTCCAGCTCTGTGGCTGCTGGCCACCATCTTGGCTGGGTTAATTTGCATACAGCTGCTCTGATAGGCTGGGGGCATGGCTTGGCTGGGGGGCGTGGCTTAGGTGTCTCAGAGTGATGGTTAATTTTGCATATTACTCTTTTATTAGATTAGATTTTTATTTTTTTAAAAAATATATTTTATTAATTTTTTACAGAGAGGAAGGGAGAAGAATAGAGAGTCAAAAACATTGATGAGAGAAACATCGATGAGCTGCCTCCTGCACACTCCCCACTGGGGATGTGCCTGCAACCAAGGTACATGCCCTTGACTGGAATCAGACCTGGGACCCCTGAGTCTGCAGGCTGATGATGCTCTATCCACTGAGCCAAACCAGTTAGGGCATGGCTGCTTCTTTAAATCCCTAGTTGTAGGATTTCCATTCAGCTAGATTTTAGGCAATTCTGAATGATGGTTTTCCTATAGTTTAGTTGTAATTTTGATGTTTGTGGGAGGATTCAAGTACTGCATTTATCTACATCATCATCTTGACCACAAGTCTCTTTCTAGGTGCTATTTACTTATCTAAACTAATAAAAGCGAAATAGTAAAATTAACCGTTTCTCCGAGACAGGGTAAGCCACGCCCACCAGCCAATCAGAGCGGCTGTATGCAAATTAGCCCAGCCAACATGGCAGCCGCCACTCACGGACCTGAGTAAAGGTTTAGGCAGCGTCCGTTGCAGCAGGAGCGAAAGCGATACTGTTTTCGGCCCTTGGCGGGCAGGCTCCGAAACATGTTTCAATAATGTAACAATCATAGAATCCTCCGGAGCTGAAGGGAACAGGCCTGGCCTGCCTTACTAAGAGTAACGAAGTCTCATTATAGACGCTGTGCGAGGTGAAGCAGAGGAGGTTTCGTTACCTCAGCCCACCTCAGCTTAAAGGAACAGTGTATCAATTATAGGAGATAAACCCCAGAAACCTGCGTCCAGCCAGCCTTGCTGGGACGTTGGGTCAATGGGAGCTGTGGGCAGCCTTAAAGCCCCTCACCCAGGCTGGTCAGGCACGCCAGCAGGTGGACATCCCCCGAAGGGTCCCAGACTGCCAGAGGGCACAGGCCGGGCTGAGGGACCTCCCGAGTGCACAGAGCGGCTGCAGAGCGGAACAGCGCAGGACCCAGGACCCGTGAGTGGGAAAGAGGCGGCAGGGTTGGTGGCCTGCTTGGTGGGCTTCCCAGGCCCTTTGCGGGGCATCGGGGAGCAGGTAAGAGGCGGCAGGGGGTCAGTGACCTGCTTTGTGGGCTTCCCAGGCCCTTTGCGGGGCATCGGGGAGCGGGTAAGAGGTGGCAGGGGGTTGGTGGCCTGCTTGGCAGCTGTCTAGGCCCTTTGCGGGGCATCGGGGAGCGGG